>ML311166.1:0-10732 GCA_005239505.1 Nicotiana paniculata
CACTTTAATTGGAAAAACTCCCGTATCCAACCCTGTGTCGGAAAAAGGAGGTGTGACAGTGGTTATGGTAATGCACATTGGTTAATAGAGGTCAAATTTTGCATGGTTATTGATTTTGAGCAGAGTGGTTCGAGGCTAGCATCTCGATGGAGTCGCGCATTGCAGCGAAGTTATGTGAGGTATGAACCTTTGTGTTAGAGTTGGGTGATGGTTCTACGGTGTGTGATGGGTTCTTAGATTTTTGTGGTAGTGGTACCCGTTGAGTTTGCGGGACGCTTTTCTTGATTGAGTCATTTTCGTGATTAAATACATTTGGATTGTTTCTTATGGGTGCATGGATTGCACGGTTTGTGGATCTGGGTAGTATTGGTGTTGCGTGTCAGTAGAGTAGTTGGTATTCAATAAGATGAAGTTGTCAGATCTAGGATGGGCGCTATCGAATTTGATTGCGGTATTTTTGGAAGGATAATATCGAAAGTCGGTTTAGGAATTGGCTATAGTTCTTGTTGAAGGAGAAGGAGCTCCACGGCTTGTTGATTTGATGAATGGTTATGAGTTTCCACGTGTTCTTTCATTATCGGAAGTGTACGAAGGTTTTAGAGTGGAGTTGTTGTTAGATATGATGTTTATTACCGACCTTGGGTTATTTGAGCAGCTGCTGTATTTAGAAATCATTGTTACGAGTATTTGAGTGATGCGATATATCATGTGATTCTAGATTGGGATATGGTTGCGGCTTGGTTCTGCATGTTCAGACTTATACAGCGTGTAGGTTGCGAGATGCAGATCTTATAAGGAATTTCGGATGCTGGAAAGAAATTGGATTCTAAGTCTTATGGGCTAGTTGAATTGAGAAATTTCAGTTATGTCGTGTTATCGGACCTATATGGGATAGGGTGACGTGGGCTCACCCTCGAGTATGTGCATGGTAAGGTTATACGGCAGTTTGGTGGTTTTGGAAACAACTCTTGGCACATTCGAGGACGAACATAATTTTAAGTGGGGGAGAATGTAACGATCCGACCGGTCGTTTTGACATTTTCACTTCGTTCGGTAGTTTGTGGGCATGAGTAGCTCCGTATGATGTATTATGACTTATGTGAATCGTCGGTTTTGGTTTACAAGTTATTCGGAATCGGTTTGGAAGAATGAATTTTATTGTTGAAGCTTTAAGTTGAAAGAGTTGACCTAGTTTGACTTTTTGTGAATTTGACCCCAGAATGGAGTTTTAATGGTTCCGTTAGGTCCGGATGGTGATTTTGTACTCGGTCGTATGCCCGGATTTGCATTTGGATGTTTCTAGAATGTTTCGGCACAAGTTGGCGAAAATTAGAAATTTGAAGGTTTGGAAAATTCATAAGTTTGACCGGAAGTTGACTTTGAGGATATCGGATTCGGATTGTGGTTCCAGGAATTGGAATAGCTTCGTCATGTCATTTGAGACTTGTGTGCAAAATTTGGGTTTATTCCAGGATGATTTGATATATTTCGGCGCGAGTTTTAGAAATTTAAAGTTCAAAGTTCATAGATTTTGATTTGAGGTGAGATTCATCGTTTCGATGTTTTTATGTGTGTTTTGAGGCCTCGAGTAGGTCCCTTCTGTGTTATGGGACTTATCGGTATATTCGGGCAGGCTCCTGAGTGGCTCGGATGAGTTTCGGACGAGGTTCGGATCATTTTAGTTCATGTTGAATTGTTGAAGGCTACTGGTTCTGGTGTTTCCGCATCTGCGGAAGAATGGACACAGATGCGTGTCCCCAAATGCGGATAATTGGTCGCAGAAGTGAAGTTTGGGATGGTGAACTTTCATCGCAGGTACGAAGATTCTCCCGCACCTGCGTAGTCGCAGAAGCGGGGTGTTAGGCGCAGAAGTGGATGTTTGCGCAGGTGTGATGGGCTGTTCCGCACCTGCGGTTGCGCAGATGCGGGGAAAGGACTGCAGAAGGGGAGGCCTAGCTTTAGTGTTGTACCGCAAAAGCGGAATTTTGGTCGCTTCTGTGACACCGCGGATGTAGTTAAGTGTCCGTAGAAGCGGAAGTGTTGGGCAGAATGATAAATATAAGGGTTCGCGAGTTTGGCTTCATTTTAACATTTCCAAGATCGGATTGAGGCGATTTTGGAGAAATATTCATCACAAGGATTGGGGTAAGTGCTCTACACTTAGTTTTAATCTTATTCCATGAATCTATCTTCATTTTTGGCAATTGAATTGTGAAATTAAAGAGGAAAATTGGGGGTTTTGGCCTAAATTTTCATAATATGAATTTTGAACATTGATTTGGAGTCGAAATTTAGTGAAATTAGTATGGTTGGACGCGAAATTGAATGGGTTGTCAGATTTTGTGTGTTTTGTCGGATTTCGAGGTACGGGCTGGGGATAGGCTTTTGGCCGATTTCGGGTTTTTGATTCAAGATTGATGTTTTCTGATTGGGATTGGTTCCCTTAGCCTTGTTTGATGTATTTGAGTTATTTTTGATTAGTTTCGAGCCGTTCAGAGGTCAGAACACGCGTGATGGCAATTTTTGGAGCGCCGCTTGGCTTGCTCGGCATTGGGTATTGGCTCTTTCGAGGTAAGTAACTCTTCTAAACTTAGTGTTGAGGGTATGAAACACCGAAATACGTATTATGTGATTGGTATTGAGGTGACGCACATGCTAGGTGACGGGCGTGTGGGCGTGCACCGTGTGAACTGGGACTCTGTTGGTTCCATGGTACTGTATAGTAGTCCTATCTTGTTAAAATTCGTGTTTTTACCATGCGATAAAGTAAATGAGCTGTCAATCATGATAGATATCATGTTTAGGCTTTATGTCGATACTGTTGGGACCCGTAATGATCGTTTCTTGCTGTCATTTGACTGATTTCATTGATATTTCGTACTCAGTCATATTCATGCATTCATATCATATATCAGTCTCAGTTGTTATTTATTGATACATCATATCATTGTTGTCGGGCTAGTTTCATGACATTGTGAGCCCGTGAATGGGACTGGAGAGATTGATGACTGAGTGAGGTCGGGGGCCTGTTTGTGAGGATATTGATACCATAGCATGTGAGTTGTCCGTGCGGATCCAGATATTGATACCATAGCACGTGAGTTGTCTGTGCAGATCCAAATATTGATATGATAACATGTGAGCTGCCCGGTGCAGCACGTGAGTTGTCTGTGCGGATTATAGCGCTTGGGCTGTAGGAGCCCCTCCGGAGTCTGCATACCCCAGTGAGCGCAGTTGACTGTATATATATGTGTGTGTGTGTGTGTGTGTATGGATCGGGTTGCACGTCGAGCGGTTATTGTACAGTGCTGAATGTCTGAGTGTGGTGAGCATTGAGCAGTAAGATTGAGTACTCTCAGAGTGTGAGTACAAGATTCATCTCTGAGATACATGGCATTTGCATGCACACATGACATACATGCATAGAGATGCATTTTTCCTCATGCTATATAGTATCACGTCATTCATGACTTATTATACACATTGATATGTGGACATAGAGAGATATTTTATACTTATTATTTGGAAAGAAAATGAAACATTTTATTTATTGTGGAAAGAATATTTGAAAAATTACAGTTTTCAAACTTACTCGTACTTTTGGCATTTTCGGTAAAAGATCTGGGATTTTTCACTAAGATACTTGAAAAGCATGACCATTTTCTGAAACTGTGAACGAACTGAGTATTTTTACTTCAGAGATACCTCTTTTATACTTGTATTATGTTGTTATGAACTGTTAGTTTGGTATTGAACCCGACCTAGTGTTAGCTCATCATTGCTTTCAATCTAAGGTTAGGTTTGTTACTTACTGAGTACATGGGGTCGGTTGTACTCATACTACACTTCTGCACCTTCCGTGCAGATGATGGTTGCTGATGTTGCGGTGTTCGACAGGAGCTGGATCGAAGATGTACCTGCGTCCTAGTTGTAGTGCCCCTTGTTCGTGGTAGCTCTAGATCTATAAATTCTGTTTAAATACTTTTCAAATAGACGATGTATTATCTCATTTCAGCTTTGTAAATTCTATTCTTAGACGCTCATGATTTGTACTACCAGTCGTTGGGAAATGTATAAAAGTCAGATAATTAATTTTTTTACTTTACTGTCTTGTTAATATTATTGAATTGGATAAGTATTAGTTGACTTACCTAGCGGGTTGGGTTAGGTGCTATCACGACTAGTGAATTTGAGGTCGTGATATTTTTTTCTACACATTTTGATTCTTTAAATCTAAAAGAACCACATTTTTATTCCGGGATCCACATAAAAATGGTGTGTTGGGGTTGGGAGATTGTATGTGTGGGTCGTAGGATATATAAAGCTATAGGTGACAAAAAGGACAGGTATCGAAGTTAGCGTGTCAAATCGCTCTTCTTTTTTCTCTCCTTCATACAGTATTTAACGTTAAATCACATATTATTTCCGAGCAAAGCTACTAGGGTTGTACATAATTTGATAAATACCGCATTACCGTATCGAAATCGAAAATTTTATTATTCGGTATTCGATATTTTGGTATTCGGTATGGTATTTGGTTTAAGTTTTAAAAAAAATGGTATTAGGTATGGTATTTGGTATTCTAAAATGAAATACCGAAATACCGATACCGTACCGAAATATATACTATATTACACAATAAACATTTTATTAATTATAACACAAGTATAAGAAATCTAAAAATTTGTTTTCCTTTATTCTCTAAGTTCATCAATTAACTCTAAGCAAGTAACAAGACATTCCTCTAAGTTTTCTCTCTCTAGGTTGGTATATGTTGGTTTTGGACCAACTATTGTCAACGAACGTTTTTAATCTTTTATTTTTGAGTACTTTAATTAAGAATATTATCGTCTATGACACTATGCACTAGTTAGTAATTAAACCGAATAAACCGAAGTTACCGAAACTGAAAGGAGAAAAATCGAATCATACCGAATTTAATTAGGTACGGTATTGGTATAGCATTTTACAAAATCGAACACCGTGAAATGTCTAAATAATGTACTGTACCGACCGACGAACACCCCTAAAAGCTACTATCACTGCTGCTTTAGTCTACACTCCTCCTATTCTCCCTCTTTTTTTTTTACACTTTTCCCCCTCCCTTTTCTCCTCTTTTCTTTACAATTTATAGTACTCCAATCTCCTTCTGATGACTTTTCATCTCTTTGTTTCTTCTCTTTTCTGTCTGGCATTTACTGCAACGTTTTAACTTAACCCCCTTTAACCAAAAATAATAATTTAACCCCCCTTTTCAAGACACGTTTTCCTCAGTTTTTTGTTTTTCCTTTAAATAAGAGGAACTCAAGATGAGTGAAAAAGTAAGTATTATGATTTTTCAAAGTAAAATACGTACGCCTTCCCATTTCAATTTATATAACACATTGTTTTATTAGTTCGTTTCAAAAAAATAACATATTTATATAATTAAAAATAGTTCAACTTTAAACTTTTCATTTTATCCTTAATAGAAGTTTTTATAAGCATGAAAATGTCATGACCCCATAAAGCTTTTACTGCTTAAGCTTTTAAGACCACAAAATTTAAAAGTTTCTCTCTATTCTGTTAAACTCCGTGTCGAGTCAAATTACCTCGTCTAAATTGAAGCGGAGGGAGTAACTTTTAATGCTCTCGTTAAACAACAACACCTCTTTTCTACATTGTATATATAATTTTTAAGACGTGTTTATATTCGCTACTACTTGTTGTCGCGCCCTCTTTTTTTTTCCTCGCGGAATATCGGATTTATGACATTGGTTGGGACAACTCTTTCCTTTTGGGAAGGAGGTTTGCATATTTTGAAGAGTCGCCACCTAACGATTTTAACGGTGCGTTAGGGCACCTAAGGGGTTCAATTAAAACTACGTTTCTAACCAGATATTTGGGTAAGGGCTTAAAATTATCCTAAGGGGAAGGTGTTCGGCACCCCTCAGGATCCACAAGTATGGTTCCCGGCCAAATGGTTTCGTGAATTTATACAACTAGAAAATAACAAGTAAAGGCTCAAATAAAAGGGGATTTAAATCTTAAGCATATAGATGTTTAGAAAAATAGTAAAGAAGATTACGAGCTAGCATATAAGGGTGTCCTAGGTTTATAATAATATGGATCACATCAATCCAATATCCGGTAATCACTCCTCGAAGAGGGGCTACACGTGGTATTAGCGCACTGGTCATCATATCCATATTCTACCCTTCCCACCCCGTGAAGGTAATTAAAGTGTGTGTTGGTCACCGACTCTATTGCTTGCTATTACCCGTCCCATCCTATCAATCCTGGAGGAGGCTAGGACTACTATCTTAAAAGGAAGTACTAGGTTGACCCCTAGGTTTAAAGGACAAGATTCTAAGCAACAAACAACGACAATTAGGACTTTAGATAAGGGGAAAACAAATAATAGCAGATACGAGGCCCAAGTATTCCTCCACAGATTATGCACATGATTATCACGACTCAAACACAAGTAAGGCCTTATTAACCGCAGAACCTAAGGCATGATATCTAGGTGAGGATGCAATAGTGAGGCAGCTTTATTACTGATTTCAGAGGATGAATTTTATCAGTTTCTTACTGATTATAACCATTAATAGTCAAGCAGCAGGTATAAAAGAATATGTTTCAAGATTTAACACCTAAGGCTTGCCTAAGCATATGACAATACTCAGTAATTACCCAGATTATTAAAGAAATTATTACAAGTTAGTTTGCCTAAACATGTTGTACTTAGGTGTTGCAAAAATACATAACTATTACCAGTTGTTTGGAAACATGGTGATACTATTTTTTTAGGACCTTTTTCATGCAATCAGTAGTTAAACTAGGTGTTGAATGAGGTCCTAAGACATGATATCTAATATGCACACATAGGGATGCAGAATGGGTGGTATGCAGAATTCTAGGCAGGATTTCTAAATGCATAAAGTCACAGTATTTGAACATGCTATGCAGCAAGTATGAGGATGACTTGTTTATTAGCGCATTATTATCCTAAGCATGATTCCTAGGTGTACCACAACATTACAACGATATTAGAACTATTTACATGAATAACAGGTTTATATTAACGTTTAATCCTAGAGTATGATTTCTATATGATAAACGATAATAGCATAATAGGATACTGAAACAGTAAACATAGACCTAAGGAATAGGATATCTAATGCATGATATGCTTGCATACAATCATCCCTAAGCATGAATTTCTAGTGCACACGTAAGAAATGTAAACCTAGAAGCATGGTATCTACCCTTTAACATGGATAACCTATATAACTACCCTCCCCTTTTCACTATCCATTCCCAAATATTTGTTTACAAATTATTACCGGTCGGGAATTATGAATTACATAACCAAAGAAGTTACTTCTATAGGGAGCCTTCAATTAGGCTCAGATCTTCCAAACCTCAATAACTTTGGTGTTTCATAGTCCGGGTGTCTCAAAGTTCCCTAAGGACCTCAGGGGATCCCAGGCAATGCTCACACCCAGACATAGTCAAAATAGAGTAAGAGCAGTGTGGAATGGCCAGCCTCTGTGTGTCAAAGTTCAGAGGGAGCTCAAGGTTCCCAAGGTAATGCTCACACAGAAGGGGAAGAACCTAGACTTCTAAGAGTATACGTGAGAGTGCTTTTTATTTTTTTCAAAAAGGGGTTTAAGTAAGAAAACAATTTTGAGAAAGGGTAAGTAAGAAAATAGTTTTGAAGAGGGAAATAGAAGTTCAACATCACACAAAAGACCAGGGATGGTCCAGCAATCATAGAAAAGGGTAATGGGATTTGAGGGACAAATACAAAGCATGTGAGGCAAACATGTAACAGGCAGACACACAGAAGAGAGCAGAGAGTTTTTTTTTAATTGTGAGAGGGAGATTTTGAACAGATCAGTTCGTGTGTCTGTCTGTCCTAAAGAGAGCATATATATAACAAATTGAAGGCTAGGTAAAATAAGGTAGGGGTCCAATTGTCCAGCAACCATGGGACTCGGAATCAATCAGTGCAATCAATAAATACAAGTACTCCCTTAATTAAGGGAGTTAACTTCAAACGATAATAAACAGGTAACAAGTAAGGAAAGAGGTAAATATGTAAATAAGTATAGCATATGTAATTAGGGCTAGGTTCAGAAAGTTTCAATTAAGGAAACAATGTCAAGAGACAACAAATAGCGTAATTAACCACAAAATAGGGCCTGAAAATAATTCAAAGGTCTGAAATCAGCAAAGGATATCAATCACAGGGGATCAGGGATCCGAAATTAGTGCTGATTAAAGGAAATCCTCATGTATTTAAGGAAGTATTCAGAATCAGAATATCGTGTGAAAATCAGTATAGTACTACTCACAATCATTCAGGGATTCAAGCATGTTAAAAAGAATAGGCTGATTTAAGAGGGATAAACACACATTAGGCAAGAAGCAATATAATCAAAGGTTCGATAGCACAACAAAGTAGGAATCACATAGAATCAGGGCTTTAGGCCAGTACATGACATTATGAGCATGAATGTAGTAAACAGGCAATAGACAAAATCAGAATCACAAAGGGTAGTCATGATATAGGCAAAAGATGAATAGTCAGAAACCCTAATAAGTATGATAGGGTAAATCACAGAAATAATCAAGGACTACACATGGGAAATAGACACACATACAAATCTAAAGAACAACTCAATAGAAACAGCACAGAATTAGAATACAGGGTTAAAACTAAAGTTTTAACATAATAAATCGTGATTAAANAGAAGAAAAATTTTAGAAAACCCTAGTTGGAAGTGAAGAACCTTTTCGGAAAAAATAGAAAACCTTTAAGGAAAACATCATAATAACTTATAACAAGCACAGATCTAGGGTGGATCTAAAAGAATCGAAAGTTTCAAACATTAGGGTTTTACATAAAACCTCAGAGAAGATGAGAAAGACCTCGAACAGCACTGGCTCGAGCCTCAGGGTCATAAACCCTACTCTGAATCAAGCTTTAGAGGCTTGAAGTAGACAGGAATACCATGGGTGTAATTACACAGGTTCTCTCCCATTGAGGGCCTTAGGGATGACAACACCGGCATAATAGAGCCATGAGAAGCAGGGGTGATGGAGGTTTCAGGGTCTCCGGCAAAGGGTGACCGGAGAAGATGAAGAGAGCCATCGGAGCTGAAGAGACTAGAGAGAGAGAGATGAGAGTAGGGAGATGTGAGTCGGTGAGAATGAGAGGGGTTGGGGGGGGATTAGTTTGAATTAATTAAGGAAATAAGAATTTCGGTCGTTGATCTAATTTGATCAACGGCTCAGATTGGTTTGGGGTTGGGTTAGGTATGGAATTGGGTCTGGGCTGGGTGTTTAATTGTGCTGAAGGTTTGGGTATTGGATTGGTTTAATCTAATGGGTTGGGTTTAAAAATAGGCTAGATTCTCAATAAAATGGGGCTATTAATTGAATACCCATAAAATCAAATAAATAGTTACTAAAATAGCCAATAATTATGTAAAAATGAAATTAATGTCACATAGATGAAAATTAAGGCAATTAGATAATATTAAAACACAAAAATAACTGATTATCGAATTAAAATAGCATGAATGCGCAATTAAGCCATAGTTGCAAAATTTATATAATTATAGTTAAACAGCGTCTAATTGGTTAATTTATGAAATAATTAAAACCTAATAAAATTAAATATGATTAAAAATGACATATTTAGCTGGGAACCATTTTAAAAAATAATTTTATGAATAATTACTGAATACAGAAATACTAAATAAATAGAAAACGGAGTTGATAAAAATACGAAAAATTATGGAAAAATACCACCCACATAAAAAATGATTTTAAAAGTAATATGTAAGTTTGAAAAATAATTTTGAGGAAAAATTGGATATCAACACTTGTTGTAGCAGATCATTCTGTTGAAACTGCACTGAAGAAATGACTCGAGATTTTAAGCTCCTAAAAATCCAGGTATATTTCTCTATCTCAAGACTAGGGGTGGCAAAATGGTTAAAAGAAAATAGTTAACCACTTATATTATCCACTAAAAAATAGGTTGGATAATGAACTTTTTAAAAACGGATCAAATATGGATAAGAACCATATTATCAATTTAGAAAATGGATAACCAATGGGTATAACTTTTACGTTTGTAAAGCCTCAAATTGAGGGTTCCACAAGTTAGGGAGACTCAGAATTCTCTCAAAAGTGATCATATGCAAGAAATCATGGATAATATGGTTAACCCGTATTTTATCCGTATTAAATATGGATCGGATCTGATAATTTATCCATTTTTTCATTATCCATTTTCAGCCCGCACCATATTCGACCCGCCCGTTTGCTGCTCCTGCTCAAAACCATGTTCTACTAGTGTACCATAAAGTTGGCTTGTGATTTTTCTTCTGTAAATTATTATTTTGGTTCTATATTTGCTTCCCTTGTCTCTTCTCCACCTTTTGTTAATGTTCATCTTTCGTTAATTCCCTTTTTACTGACCTGTGTTCTTCGAGTGAACATATGTTGTAATGGGTGTAAGTAGGGGTGTTTATAAAAATCCGAAAAATCGAACCAAACCGAAAATCAAATTAAACCGATCAAAAAAATCGATATTTATAGGTTTGATTTGGTTTTAAATTTTAAAAACCGATCAAATTTGGTTTGGTTTGGTTTTGGTTTTAATAAAAAAAAATCGAATCAACCTGATTATAAAAGTAGCTATTTAAATTTATTATTACACCTACCTATACAT
>MDKI01288110.1:0-12538 GCA_005239505.1 Nicotiana paniculata
TTGGGGCTTAACGCCTGGGTCCCTGTCCGGTCAATTTCGAGTTTTGAAGGTTTTAAGTGTTTTTCGGTTTGAATAAAAGTCTCCTACATGGTTAGGATTTATCTCAAACATATAAATAGACCGAAAAACACAACTTTGGAGGAGGATGCCATTTTTGGAGAGAATATACACACAAAATCATTGAAGAAGCAAATGATTATCAGTTTTCTTCATCTTAATCTAGTATTTTCCATTTATGCAAAACTTATGCAATTGTTTAAGTCTAGTATTAATGGCTAAACACCCATTGTTTTGGGGTTGTGGTTTAGCCATGAATATTGTTATTCGATATTAACTTAACCTTGATTATAATTCGCTCAATATATGGTTGTTTCTTCAATTCTGTGTTTAATTGCTTAATTGTTTGGCCAGCAATTAGGTTCTACATACTATCTATGTTATTCTTGGGAAAACCGTATATAGATTAGAGAAGAATTGAAGAGAGCACGATCTTAACCCTTCAGGGGAGCAGATTTGTGGTTAGGATAGGAATATACCTAGTCACCGTGCTTAATTAAACATCGTAATCTTAATGCGTTCTAATAGATTAATTTCATAGGAATATATGCGTTAATCTATTGAGAATAGACTAGTAGTACTTCGGGAGAAGGTTATGAGAGCAATTATCGATTAATTAGCAACCATGAGTGAATAATATGAAAGGGAGAGTTAATTAGAATGCAATATGAATGGTGAATTGATCACAACCCTGGAATATTTGTCTCTACTGAATACACAAAAATATTCTTGTCACTTGATAATTAGTTCTTTCAAAGAATCGTAGTATAAATTAGTTACATTCCTGGATTTTATTTTGGCTCGATTAAATAACAATTAGAGTAATTCAGCAAGTAGTTTACGCAAGTCCCTGTGGGTTCGACATTCGATTTAACATTATATTACTTGCTACGACCACGTATACTTGCGTGTGCGTTTGGGACCAACATCATGCCTTGTCATTTTGCCATGTGGCATGATCCTATGGGCTCTTCCATTTGACGTGGCATACCACGTCATTTGACACGTGGCACTAAACTGGGCCTCCAGGAGGATGATATATTGGGTCTAATAAAATGGGCTTATCACTTTTAGCCCAATTAAATGAACTAGCCCAATGGATGAAGACTTATTTATGTAATCCATATACATTGGGCTTAAATAATTAATTCAATTATATTAGCCCATGATATTTATTTGGACTAATATATTTAAGATATTATCCAAATTATCTTATTGAATATAAATTCAATAAAATTTATATGTCTACATAAGGAAAATAACTTCTCAAGAGTATTCATAAATATTAGATACAATAAACATGAGGTCATAAACTTTTGAACTAACAACCTTCCGAACCCACAAATTTCATAAACTTTCGAAACCGCGAAATTTCGAACCTGTAAACCGAAAAATGAAAAGATTAAAACTAAAAAATTTATACCCCCGGGAGGAGGGGGCGGGGGTGCAGAGAAATGAAAAACAAAAATTTGAAATTACAAAAAAAAGGTAAAAAAAATCTTTTTTTGTGGGGGTGAGGTGGGTAGGTGGTGCAGAAAAACGAAAAAATAGAAATTTGAGAAAAAAGGGGGGGGGGAGGGAACGGGAGGTAGGTGGTGCAGAAAAAGGAAAAAAAGCAAAAATTTAAAATTACAAAAAAAAACTAATTTTTTTCTCGGGGTGGGGGTGGGGGATAGTAGGGTGGGTGGTGACGGGAAAAAATTGAAATTTGAAAAAAATAGCCTTTTTGGAGAGAGAAGGTGGGGTGGGTAGGCATGGGGTGGGTGTGGAGTAGGGAAGGTTGAAAAGGAGTTTTGGAAAATGTTTTTCCTTCTCTTGATAAAGAAAATATTTTACTCAAATTGGAAGAAAATGAGTTCATAAGGAAAATATTTTTCAAAACATTTAAGCCAACCAAACATGGAAAAATTGAAAAATATTTTCCTTCATTCCAAATACACCCTTAATGAGAAGCTTTTATAACCACATGAATGTCACAGTCCCACAAAGCTTTTAGCCTTTAAACTTTTAAAACAAGTTTCAAAATTTTTTTTTCCTCTAACATTTTGTGTCGAGTCAAATTACCTCATCTAAATTGGCAACGAGGGAATATTACTTATATACGGTTTAGTTGTCATTTTTGTTGCCCGCATAAATAAATACGTCATGATTACGTAGAGATCTATGTATTATCATATAGAAGATTGAATAAGAAGACATAGTTAAAGCAACTAAATTTTTCAAAATAACCTTTATGCATTGAACAATATTCTTTTTTTTTTCAAACCACATATTGATGGAGTCCATTACCTAAATAGTCACTCAATTATCTAAAATTATCAAGTAAAGTTATTTTTCTTTCATTTGTAACAGAAAAATCATTTAATTATGTCTATAGTACTCAAAAGGTCACTCAACCAGATTTCTCAAACTTTTGATTGTCTAAAATAAGTATTTAATATTATGGACTTACACATATAACAAATAAATTATATATACAAAATTAAAAATTAAAAATAACAATGAGTTTTCTAGCATATATAATGTGGGATTAATAATAGAATTGAGCATAATTTTCGAGAATATGTAATGCATATTATAAAAATACCTTTTTAAATAATTATTTTATATTGCGTGAATGGAATATATACTATAAAATATTTATTTTCTTTCATTCTCAATTTGTAAATAATTTTTTGAGTTTTTGTTGTAAATGTCAAAATTATTATGAAGAACAATTGTTCTAATTAATGTTTTTACTATGCTCAATATTTTATTGTTCCAATATTATATATGCTTAAGCACTATTTTATTGTTTTAATTTATATATAAAAATTATTTATTCTATATGTAAGTCCATAAAATAAATATAAGAGAGAAAAGAAATCATAATATTAAAAAGTTTAAGAAAAATAAAAAGAAGACAAAAGTTGATAATTTAGAGGATAAAATAGGCATTTGACAATCAAAATTTTTGAAATCTAATTGAGTGACCTTATGAGTACTATAAGCATAGTTGAATGACTTTGTTGTTATAAACGAAAGAAATATGACTTTAGTAGGTAAATTCAGATAGTTGAGTGATCATTTAAGTAATGGATTGATGGAAAAAAACAAACCACAAAATTTTCCTTTAAATTATACATTGTCCAAGAAATAATACTCCTATACTAATTCCACATTATAATCAATGCATTATTACAATAAACTTTTTTAGTTTCTTGACTTTACCAGACTGAAGGTAAGCCCTGAGCCTCCTAATTTCTCTTCCATAACATTGGAAAGCCTCTCAAACATGGAAGGTGTAAAATAATTGACCCAATCACCAATCTCACCTTTCCTAAACAAATTTCTGTTTTCAAAATCTGAAATGGCCCCTTTACCTTTCTTATTCACTTGTAAGTCCCTCAAGTTTTGAAAACTACAAAGAGATGACACATCTTTTATTATTCCTCCCTTTACCTCCTCTTCTGTAAAAGGAAACCCCAAGAACTCAGCTAATTTCTTCAATTGGTTACACACATCCAATTTCATGTCCTCATATTTCAAGAACAACACCTTATTTGGACTTTCTAAACTTTCTTTCCAGTACCCCAACATATGTTCCCAATAAGGACCAAACCCTGTAACTCCCCTACAGTACAAATCAAAGGCTTCTTCAAGAGTAAAAGGACCTAAAGATTCAGGCCTAATTTTGACAATGTAATGCCAAATTGAAACAAAGGTATCAAAAGGGTTCCTGCAAATGTAAACAATTTTGCATTTTGAGGTCTTAACTGAAGTTGGTAATGCCCCAAAAGGGACGTGAGTAGCAACAAGACGTGGGGAAGGTAAAAGAGAGAGATCAGGAAGGGAATTATAGTCAGCATATAGCTTATATTCAAGAAAGGGTACAAGCTCGTGAGGATTATGAGTGAGTAAAGGGTGATCGTTGTTATTTTGTTGGACGTTGAATTTGTTGCGATTTACTATTGCAAAAGTGAGTGCTTTTAGCCATGTAGTGCCAGATTTTGGTATGGACGCTACTATTAGGTCGTTGTCTTGAGCTTTAAAGTGTTTTTGTGTCGAAATTATGGCTCGGATTTCTTGGGGTTGACACCAAAAGTTTTGGAATAGGAAAAGATTGGGTGTTCTCCACCCTTTTTCTTTGGGAAGACAAGTGAGAAACTCATCAAGATCCTCACTTAGAGTTTCTTGTGGTTGTTCGCTTTTGGATTGGCTTTTGAGGAAATTTGTAATAGTCATTTTGAGTAGTGCTGCTAGCTAACGCCTAGCTGAGTAATCTATGGCAAGGATAGGATTTGCATGAGAAACTAGAGCTATATAAATACTAGTCGCAGTAAAAATGGTCATACCCATGAAAAACATGGGAGATCTAATTCCCAATATTCAAAGCAAAACAACTCTTAATACGCAAACCCAAATAGTAAAACGTGTATCTCGACTCCGTGTAATGGTAGGTTGCTACTTGCTTTGTAGCATTAAAGATACTATTCTATTGAACCTATAACTTTCGATATAGAGTATAAATTTATGTATAAAATTGTGAAAAATACTCCCTCCGGTCCTCAAATAGTAAATTTTTTACTTTTTTTTGTGGTCCAAAATAAATGATTTTTCCAAATTTCAAGAATTAATTAATTATTTTTTTCTACATTACCCTTGGAGTAAATAGTGTTGAAGTATGTTAGGAGTATTTATGTGAAATGATAGTAAAGATTAATATGATCAATTTCATTCCTAATTAATGTTAAAACTAAAGGTGGATTTCTTAATCTTTGTGAAAACAACCAAAAAATCACTTATTGTGAACTGAAAGAAGTAATATATATGAACCCACAACTTTAAAAATATAATGAATATAATATTAAAAACTTTAAAAGTTGTATCCATAAAGTTTAGACCCTCGATTCTATTACTATCACGTTTAAACCATGCAAAGGGAGGACCTATCAACTGTTAAATAGAGGAACCATCAGCAGTTGGAACTAATGCATGTATGTTTACATGATATATGATCAGTGGTTGTTAATTTCTCCTTTGGTTGTCCAATTATTTTCATACAATATTGCTACTTCTTCAAAATCCAAGTCCTACCGAAGCAGGTTCAATTAAACTCGCTAGCTACCACTTGAGTCCGCCACCGGTGACTGGCCATTATAGTCCTTAGTTACTTTCTTGTCACGCTCTTAATTAGATGAAAATCACCAAAAATGAAACTCCGCAAATTGATACTTATCTTAGTGGTTGATTGTTCGTTTGGTTGTCCAATTTATTTTCTAACTATATATATCGTTATCTGTCCTCAATCCACGTTTAACAGACATTCATGTAACCCCGTACGTACTTCATGAAAAAAGCAATTACTTGTACTAAATCTTCCAATAGATCTCTTCTTGACTAGGTCAAAAATCATGATTAAATCCTGACGCATGATTTGGCATTACAATGAACAGGAAGGGAGCACCCAAAGTAGACAAGTTGATCCTAACTAGGTCTGTTGTGCAATACAAAAATTAATTAATTGTAACATTTTAGAAGCTTCCGTATTTTATGTGGTGGTGGGAGAGGGAGGGGAGACAACCCAGTTGAATATGTATATGCTAATAGGATGTGTTACAAGCACGGGTGGATTTACAGTATGGATTCTCGGGAACCCAATAATTTTTATCTTAATCTTGTATTTGTAGTGAGATATCTATTAAATGTTTAAGTATTTTTTATCTTGGAACCCTTAACTAAAGCCAGTTGTTGGTTCAGCGGCAAATAGAGAAACCAACTATTGCTGTATTCCTACATATCTAGCGAGGGTTCAAATTCCATTGTATACTATTTAGCTTCACTTTTGGTTTTTTCACAAAGACAAAACCTGTATGCACCTTTTTGTTTCTCTTTTTCTTTTAAAAATAGACTAGCCACTATTAAAAACTTGCTTACTTGCTGAAACTATAACTTTTGTTCAAATGCTTGGAACTCATACGGTTCAAATCTTAGATCCCTATCTGGTTACAAGATGTAGTTGTCCAGACAATAAGCAATTTTACCACATAACTTGAAATGCCTTGGTGGAAAAAAGACAAGACAAGTGGACTATCAACAAGCTGACGGGAAATGATACATGGAATATCGATGTTGTTGATACCCAATGTTTTCCATATATATTTCAAATAATACATATATACTTTCAAAATAGTGCATGAACATCAACTAGTATTTTTTCATAATTTTCTGTAATTTTAAGGCATTTTTAATTAATTTATTCCAGCATTTTATTATCTAAATAATTACTAATTGCATCACAAATGATTTTATAATAATTTTATTACTTAATTTTTATCATTTCTATTTATATTAAGCTAAAATTATTTTATGCATAATTATATTTACATCTTTAGGTTATAATTGCAATAACTTTGCAATAATAGTCTATGCATGCATAATTATTTTATTTACACAGAAAATGACTTTTTTATATTTTATAATATTAAGTAATTATTTTAAATTATTTTCATGTACAAATAGCATTTTTATCATTTATCAATTATTTTTTATAAATTATTTTATTAATTTAAGTGGGTATTTAAAACATAGCCATTTTAATTAAATTTTCGGACCTCCCAGCCCAATTCTAACTAGCCCAACTATCCTAACCCAATACCCAAACCCAACTACCCACACCCATACCCGTCTGATTAACCCGCCCCACCTAAATATCCAATCCTGGCCGTTGATCTCAGAAGATTAACGGCCCTAAACCTTCAACCCCTTTTTAATATACCAAACCCCCAAACCCTACCTCATTTTTTCCAACCCACCGTCTTTGGATCCTCTACTCTCATCTCTTCTCTCTTACCCCCCTCAAACCCTAGCCCCGCCATCACACATTCCCTCTTGATTCAGAGAATTTTCCTTCGATTCCATGCCTTATTTGGCTTCATCTCTTTACTGGTTATACGATTTTTATGTTACTTGATGTGAATCTCAAGAGACTCGAACTAAATCTGGTTCAAAGTATCTCATACTTCGTCTATGTTCACTCTGATACCTGTGAATACGAATCTTTTCATATTTTAGGGTTTCAAATCTCTCGTTCAAACCAGATTTGGTTCATTTCTGTTTATTTTTCTACGAACTTGGCTATTTTCTGGATAAACCTATTTCGATCTTTTAGATATGAAGCCATTTGGTGTTTTTTTGGTATTTTCCCTTTGAAATCTCGATATTTCCGTTACTTATAGCTTTATTATTTTTGTGACCGATTTTTACCTTAAAACTAGGGTTCTAACAGATTTTTTGCAAAAAAATATTTTAACGTTTAAATGTTTCATCTCTGGTTTGCTTATTTATTGTTTGAATGGTTTTTATTTAATTTAGTTAGTTCCATCTATGTCTTTTTATTTCTTAGGGTTTTGATTATTTGACTATTATTCTACTGTTTCTGCCTGTTTACCTTTAACTCTTTCAATTAAGTGTTAATTGATTTTACCTACCTAAATTGGGGTTTGAAATCAGCTTCCCTTTAGTACCAGTATTTCCTTATTAAGATTTTACCCGCACTTATCTTATTTATGTGATTAATTACTCGTACTACTTTCCTTAACTCCCTTACTGACTTGATTTTGTGTCTTGATTAATGGAGCTGACTCCTAATTGATTTTTGGACTTATCTCTTACCTTATTTAACCTAGTACTTAACTATTGATTGATTCTATATAAGGCTTTCCTTAAATTAAGTGGTACTTTACTCGATTCTGTCTTGTTAATTGATTCATGCTGACCTTAATTGATTGTTAATTGATTTTCATACCTTATTTGTGTATGACTGGTTCCTTACCTTATTAGTTTGCTTCATTGTGTGCTATTAAACCCCTTCCTTGTTCTGATTTTAACCATGCTTTACAACCCCTTGAGAAACAACTTTTCAACCTAACAACTTTACTATTCTCGAACTCTCTGTTCTCACAAAACTTAAGCTCCCTCTTTACTCTCTTGTTCTGATTTCTGCTTATTTGGCCGGCTGAAAGCCAAGGCTGAATTCTCTGGATTCTAACTGCTATTGCATTCTTGTTTGCTCTCTTCTCAACTGGTATGCCTTAACTCCTACTATTCTGTTCTCCATGCTTTATTTGATTAATCTGTTTCAATCTTCAGCATGATTATGCTTGCTATGTGACCACATGATCCCAATTAGTGATACTGTTAAACTAAGTTATTTCAATAATATGAGGTCTTTCCTGAGTCAGTTTTAGATCTTTTATTCTGAACTTTGTGAGATACTGCAAGGATGTAATTAGATATACTTTATGTCTTAATTCATATATCTTGTCTGTTCAATTCAAGTGTTCTTTCTTTTGTGATTGCTTCAAATACTAGTATGAATATCTAGTCTAAACAAATGCCAATGTGCTTGAACTATGTGCTGAACATGGATTCTGTTTGTTTGTTGGTGCAGTTCTGTTTGCAACCCTGTAATCTGAATCTGTTTGCTTCTGAAAATTTATCTATTTTTAAACCTGCCCCTCCCTTTACCCTTTATGCAATGGTTTTCCAAACTCTTACTCTTAGTTATTTAGGTTCCTACCACCCCCAATGCGAGCATTGCCTAGGGTCCTTGAGACTCCTCCGAACTCTGACACATTGAGTCTGGTCTTCCAATCTTTTTATGAACTATTTTTCTGAGTGTGGTTCTGGTGTGAGCATTACCCGAGATCCCTGAGACCCTTGGGAACTTTGACACACTAGAAACCTAATTTTATGTGCCATGGATGGACCACTATTATGCTCCAGAGTTGCTATGTTTGAAGGCCTGGTTCCCATGTTTATATTGGTCCTATGAAGGCTCCCTATAGTGTAATGGATATTGTTATGTAATTCATTTGATATTCTGGGTTGTAATAATTTCTGTAATAACAGATTTGGGGTTACTTAGTGAAAGGAGGGGGGGTTCCTTCTATCTTTGTTAAACTTGGGTAGAAATCCTGCCTATAGGTTTAATTATGTTGATCAAATCATGTGAGTGCTATTATTTGTCTAGAGATCCTGCCTATAGGATTTTATGATTGTTTAATTCTGTGTTTTTACGCTTGCATATTAGAGATCCTGTTTATAGACTTCTTGCATTAGAAATCATGTTCATAGTATCCACACATATTTTTAACTCAACGTGCATTAGTGACCATGTCTATAGGATTCTATTTGAAATAATAACCTTTCCTTGGCAATCTGCTTAAAATTTTGCCCACATACAGTTGTAGATATCATGCCTATAGGGTGAAATCAATCTCAAACCTAGAAAACATGCCTATAGGATTTAAAATTAATAGATATCATGTCTATAGGAGTTTAAATCAATTCTGCAATTAGAAAGCCTGCCTATAGGATCTAAAAGGGATAAAAACCTGTCTTTATGAGTTAAAATCAGTAGTTCACTTAGAAACCATGTTATAGGTCTATAATTAACAAACTCATAGAAACCATGCCTATATGGTTCTGTTAATCAGTTCTGAGTTCGACCAATTCTGATTATCACTTAGGCAAATCTGTAGGGGTTGTTAATGATTCTGGGCCTAAAATTGTGATATCTTGCTGCCTGGGAGTGCCCAGATTCATGCTTAATAAAACCATTAGCAAACTAATAGGTCTCGATGCTCGCCTTAGCAAACTGCTTTTTATGTTCTGTTTCTGCTCATATGGATATCGTGCCTATAGGACTCTAAAATTAACAAAGTTTTGCTGATTCAATTGCATGCATTTGTTGTTTATGTGTGGAGGTCAATGTGAGTCCTTATTTGTTTCCTTACATGAAAGTCCTACTTGTATTTTGTTTGTCGGCTAGATTTATCATTTTTAAATAACATAGGTCAGTCTAGAACACCCAAAATAGAGGTCATAATACCTCTAGGGCCATAGGTATGGGACGATTAGTGCACGCATAAGGAACGAGTTAGAAGCTATTAGAACGCTTAGGTAACAACTGAAAGATAGTAATTGGGTAGTAAAGGAGATGATGACCCATGCGCTAATACTATGAGTAACACCCCATCTTGGGGAAGTTACAACGTATTGCATGGAATGATCCTATAGGCTAAATAACCTAGGACCCCTTTAATACTGTTTAAAGTAATTTGCATTTGTCCAAATTGTTTTATTTTCCTTTTAGACTAATTTGGCTAATTAAGTTCGGCCGGGACCTACCGTTGTGGACCTCGAGGGGTGCCTAACACCTTCCCTTCGAGGTAATTTGATCCCTTACCCGATATCTGATGATGCAAACTGGTAATATGAGTTATTTGCTCTAGGTGACCTAACGCACCTTAATCCGTTAGGTGATGACTCTTCCAATCCCTTACTCAATCCCAAAAAGAATGAGTTATCCCAGAAATGTCGAAACCCAATTTCGCGAGAAAAAGAGGGGCGCGACAGCATGGCGACTCTGCTGGGGATATTTTTAGGCTCTTTCCATAACGAACCTGATTTTGTGAATTAGTCTTTAAACATGTCTTTATTATTCCGCCAATACTTGAATATCCCTTCCCCTTCCCACTTTATGTGTATTTATTTGCCTATCTTCAGTTATTTATAATTTCTCTTTCTTGTTTTATTACTCTTTACTATGGAAACTGACTTGTCTCTTTGTTTTCTTTCTTAATTGCCTTTACAATTATCAAATACCGCACTTATCATTTTTCCATTGTGCAAATACGTGACAACGTGCTATTTTCTGTCGCATAAATCATGATCAACATCATATTCCACTCGTGCGTAATTAATACCATAGCAACGCTTTATGAGTGTTTGCAATCTTCCTATATCACCCTATTTAAATTTGGAAAGGCTTATTTGCGGTAAAACTAGTCGATCAGCGGTACAGTCGACAGTTCCGTGCCTTTCCTCCTCAAGTCGTCTGCTTGAAGGTACCAGTCTAGACTTCTATAGAAACCTTACTCTGATTATAACTGTACATGTATCATGGTCAAACCTAGCATGGGTTAATATGTTTTCCACATAATAACTCTTTAAGAAAAGCCTTGTCCTAAGTCTGTCGGGGTTTCCATAATCCCAATGGACGCAACCACGATCTGTGCATTTATTTGGATAAATAAGTGCCAATATGCTAATCATTAATGTATAAATAGTCGAATCTGGAGGGGGAAATGGTATAACTCTATTTGTTTTGCAGAAAATGAGGCACGAAGTCCTCAGGTTCGACATGGTTGATGTATGGCTAGAATCCATAGTTTTAAGCATTATGTACCTTACATTTTATATGCTTTTGTGATAAAAATACACGTCATATGTGCATAATGGAGTCTATTTGATGTGTAGGTGAATTGGAGATGGAAGCCGATCTAAATGGGTGCATAACGTCAAAAATACGCTCAAAAGTCGAAAAGGAGTGACCCGGGCCATAGCCGGGCGTTTTGGCCTTAAAGCCTGGCCTGCCCAGGCATTAGTGGGGCATTTGGGGCTTAAAGCCTGGCCTACCCAAGCTATAGTGGGGCGTTAGAGCCCAAACGCCTGGCCTACCCAGGCTATAGCTGGGCATTTGGGGATTAACGCCTGGGGTACATGGTCCGGTAAATTCCGAGTTTTGAAGGTTTTAAGTGTTTCCCGGTTTGAATAGAAGTCTCCTACACGTTTAGGGTTTGTCCCAAACATATAAATAGACCCAAAAACACAACTTTGAGGAGGATGATGCCATTTTTGGAGAGAATATACACACAAGATCATTGAGGAAGCAAAGGATTATCAGTTTTCTTCATCTTACTCTAGTATTTTCCATTTATGCAAAACTTATGCAATTGTTTGATTCTAGTATGAGTGGCTAAACACCCATTGTTCTGGGTTTGTGGTTTAGCCATGAAAATTGTTATTCGACTTTAACTTAACCTTGATTATAGTTCGCTCAATATATGGTTGTTTCTTTAATTCTGCGTTTAATTGCTTAATTGTTTGGCCAGCAATTAGGTTATATATACTATATATGTTATGCTTGGAAAAGTCGTATATAGATTAGAGAAGAATTGAAGAGAGCACGATCTTAACCCTTCAGGGGAGCGGATTTGTGGTTAGGATAGGAATATACCTAGTCACTGTGCTTAATTAAACATCGTAATCTTAATGCGTTCTAATAGATTAATTTCATAGGAATATATGCGTTAATCTATTGAGAATAAGCAAGTAGTACTTTGGGAGAAGGCTACGAGAGAAATTATCGATTAATTAGCAACCAGGAGTGAATTATATGAAAGGGAGAGTTAATTAGAATGAAATACCAGTGGTGAATTGATCACAACCCTGGAATATTTGTCTCTATTGATTACACAACAATACTCTCGTTACTTGATAATTAGTTTGAACAACTAATTTTTGACCACACTCAAATGTTATACTATTTTAGTGTAAATATTCCTTTTAGGCCTAATATTGATGTTTTAAGTTTATCTTACACTTAGTAGATTTTATTTAATTAAAATAAATAAATAATAATACTCACATTCTT
>MDKI01195564.1:0-11904 GCA_005239505.1 Nicotiana paniculata
GAAGATGGTATACAAGATTGGAATGCGGAGACTCAAATATTTGAAACAAGGTTTTCATCAGGACAAGTAAAATACGCGATGCACTCTTTTTTCCTTACTAAGGTTTTTTCTCACAGGGTTTTCCTTATAAGGTTTTTAATGAGGCACCTAGCAATGCGTATTACTAAATATGTGTACTCTTTTCCTTCACTAGGACTTTTTTCCCACAGAGTTTTTCCTAGTAAGGTTTTAATGAGGCACATTATCTTTTAATGAACATCCAAGGGGGAGTGTTATGAATATATATTATATTATGGATGTTCATTTAGTACTCCGTTGTAAATAAGCTTCCTGGAGAAGCTTATCCATATGGGACACTGCCGTAAATATGTTTATCTATTTAGTACTCTATTGGAAATAAGCCTCCTGAAGAAGCTTATCATTTTGGTACTCCGTTATGGATAAACATTACCCCCGGAAGAAGATTATCTACATCTGGTACAGTAGCAGCTTACAAGCAGCTTACACAGCAGCTTGCAGTAGCAGCTTACAAGCAGCTTACACAGCAGCTTGCAGTAGCAGCTTACACAGCAGCTTGCTTTAGCAGCTTACACAACAGCTTGCAGTAGCAGCTTACACAACAACTTCCTTCTTCTATAAATAGAGGAGATTTCAGTTCATTATGTACATCAGTTTGAAAGTTCAATAATATATCAGTTTCTCTCTACACTTGTCTTTAGTTTATTTACTTTACAGTCGTTATTTTATAACATTTTCTTCTTTTTCTACTTCTACACGAACCGAAAAAAGATTGGACCAATAAAAAAAACACCCTTTTTAACTATCAATTTTAAGTACTTTTTAATTTTTTTTTTAATCAATCAAGTCCCAACAACTTTTCTTAGCGGTAAAATTCATGTCCACAACTTTTTTCATACTTCGTCTGGCAATTCATTTTTTTTTTTTTTTTTTTTATATTTTTTTTGAAGTTTCTGGAATAAGTAATATTACACTTGCACAAGAAAAAAATATTTTTGTACTTATTTCAAAGTATTATTTCCTCCTTCGTAAGAAGCTTATACATACCTCTCTTCTTATTAGTCAATTTAAAGAAAGAAACCATAGTAGTCATTTAAACAATGTAAATAAGAGCATCTAAAATCAAAGCTGGAAAAAAGTCGTGTGAAGCTAAAAATTATTTAGACAAAGTTGAATGATTTTTATGTTATAAAAAATTATTAAGTGGCTTTATGTGATGCTAAGCAAAATTTTGTGTAATTTTAGTAAAAGTAAAGTTTACCATTAAATTGCACATATGCTTCTATAGTTGATAGGTTTGTAATTGGGCCTTGTAGTTATTGGGCTTAAAACTTAATGACACAAGGTAGCCACTTTTAAATATGTAGTTTAAAATATATTTATAGTTCACAACGTATTTAAAGATTAACTAAGTCAAATTTTAAGATACATCGTCCTGAAGTTTAAACCTCAAAGTTCAAACTGCAAGACATCGTATCTTAAAGATAGAAAACTGTGTCCAAAAATTCGAATCTTATGCCTGAATTTTAAATTATCAGTTCCTACATTAAATAAGACACTCAAAATTAACGGTTTAGAAATATTGTCCTAAATTTCAAATTACCAGCTCGAAAATTCCCCCACCCTATTCCTCATCCCCACCCCACCCACACTAACCCACCACCAACCTCACCCCATCGCCACCCCCCCTGAATAGAAAAATTATTGATAGTATTTTCTTTTTATGTAATACTTTTTTCTCATTTCAAACAAATGAGTATGTTTACCTTAAACCAAATCACACCTTAGCCTACTGAAACCCCAGCATGAATAAGAAAAATTATGAGCAAATGCATCGAACAAAAACTGGGCATACCAAGCAAGAAGCATTCGGATCAATCGTGACATCTCCGGTCATCAAACCCACATCTGAAAACTCCTCTTTGAATTCCTTACACTTGTGATTACTAAGAGCCTTAATTGGTGAAGTGTGTGCTGATACCTACAGACACAACTTCACCACCATTAAATATAAAATAATCTAACTAAGATGTATGTGAGATAAGTGTCAAATTAATTTCAGAGAATCTGAAAAAACTGTAATTTGCCCTAAATGACATTATTTGTTACTCATAATACGGGCTGAATAAAGACCCCAACTAATTCGGCATTTAGACTTATCTTGATTGATTGATTAATTCATACAATAACTTTGCCTCAATCTCAAGCAAATTGAAGTTGACTATATGAATATGTATTACTGGCTGCCAGCCTGCAGCATTGATTAAATTAAATTAACTATTGGGTAAAATGCAAACTTACCATGACGTACGGATTCACCATTATTAAGGTAATTGATAGCTTCGGATTGAAAGGGGTGGAGGGTAAAAAGGAACTCCTTAGCAGGTTTTGAGTCTGGTTGAGGCAAAGCTGAAGTTGACGCAGAGGGAACATAGCCTTCTGGGTATGATATATATATCATGCACACCTCATTTTGTTTCATTTGTTTAGTTGGAGGAGGTATAATATTACCCTCATTACTGGAGAATTCTTGCGACTTCCTCTTAAAAAAAACCATCTTTCACTATTATTAATCCACAATCTTGTTTGACCAAAAAGTATGAAACCTTTTGTTAAACTAATTAAATAAAAAGTTGATGGATACATCCTAGTTAAATATAATAAGTTCTAGATCTAGCACGTGTTTGCGTAAAGATGCCGCACAATATTAGAACCAATTTAATACAAATAATATTAAATGATGCTGTTGTGAACGAATAGTGGAACAACAATGAGCAATAACTATAATAAATAACAATAAATGTAACTAGAAGGAATGATTCACCCAAATATTGAATGAGGTGGATGATTCTTCCCTCTCACAATAATGTAAGACAAATGAATATGAGAATATATGTGGTTTTCTCGAATCTGATGCGAGAAAAGGTGAAACAAACAACAAATCGAATCACTATGGAAGTGTGATATTTTTGTATTGTCTTTCTAGAGTCAACTTTTCATAAGAGTTCTTATCAGAATCAATATTACATGCCTTTTTCCCTCTCTCTTCTACTATTTATATGGGATATTCCCAAAAACTCTAAAAAAGTACAGCAGAGGGAATATTCAATAAAATATTTCCTTTGAAAGTTTCAAAGCTATACTAGCCGTTATTCCTCTTCCTGCTGCTCGACCTCGACCTTAATGGCTTGCTCGGCGGCTCCATATTGTCAAGCCCTGGTCGACCTCGGCCTAGTCGTCCATGATGAACCACTGTTCTCACACTTGGTCATCTCTTCATGCCGAATTTCCTTAGCTGGATTTTGACCCATACAGTTAGTCCCTCCGCTTATCGAGGTCGTCTTTAGGTCGACCTCAGTGAGCGGACTTCATCAATAGCAATTCTTGAGAAATTCGGACGTAGAGGTCGAGTAATGGTGATTGTTGCCGAGGTGATGACATGTCGCCCCGAGAGCTACGGTCAGCGAGGCAGGCTCAGGATGACGTCACAACTGCATGCGTCATCATTACGCATCTTCCTGATGCATTGCATCATTCCTCGAGCCTCAGATATTGTACCACAGTGGTGTTTTCTCCACTTTTTTACCCGGCGAAAGCATACCCAATTGCTTCAACTACAAATTCACTGATGCAGCAGATGTATATTGCACCCAACCAAATGTTGATAGCCATAGAGTAATAAGTGGTTTGAGCATTCGCTTTGTGTACACATGTCCTGAAGCATACACCAACGTTGGATTGTACGACGAACGATCCATTTGGGTAAGAAATCAGGCAAGGCTCGAGTAATGGTGATTGTTGTCGAGGTGATGACATGTCGCCCCGAGAGCTACAGTCAGCGAGGCAGGATCAAGATGACGTCACAGCTGCATGCATCATCATTACACATCTTTCCGATGCATTGCATCATTCCTCGAGAATCTGTCATTTCGATTCTAGTGTTGTTTGACGGTTGATTGCACCGATTTGAGCGCCATGGTTTTATATAAATAAGAAGGGAGAAACCCTTTGGAGGAAATTTTTACCCTCTCTGATTCTTCAATCTTGCCCATTTTTTATTTTCCTTCTTCTTGTGTTCATCTTTCCCGCAACTTCTGTCATCACCATTTCTTCTACACTTTTGGCTCTGTCGTATACACATTAGCAAAAGATGACTAGCGTAACTCTTAACCCTGAGATGATCTCAGACCCAACTCCGCTATCAGTGGCTTTGCCTTCTGGAGGAGGGGAGGCCATTGTTATTGAGGATGAAAGCTTCCCCACTGTGGAAGAGATCATTCCTCGTAACCCAGGATCCAGGTCGGATTTTTCGAAGGAACCTGCGCATGAACCCGAGCCCGTGAAGTCCGAGACAGAAGCAAAACATATAACCGCACTCAGGGAGAAATACAACATCCATGCTCATGTCGACCTGGTTGTAGTTGGGAACGACGTGATCCAGATTCATCGGCCCGGGTACTGCGCGTTTTACGCCTACCCGTTCCAAGTGGGTTACTCTCTCCCTTTTCCTCCGTTGGCGGAGGAATTCTGCCGTTAATATGGCGTCTAACGGCCCAACTCTCCCCCTACATTTACAAGCTTTTCCTTATGCTAATAAAGTTTGCGGAGTTGGCCGACTGTGAAATCTCTATTCGCCATTTGTTGCATCTTTTCGCGCCAAGCTTCCCAGGGGAACGATGATACATCTTCGCCACCACGGGACCAAGGGGATAGTGGAAGGAATGGACGATAAGGTGAATCGTCGGTTTTGGTTCAACTTCTTTTTTTTCTAAACCGAGCACGTGGTGGCGAGTCCTAGTGGATTTCCTGAGCAGTGAAACTTTGGCCGTAAGTGCTATCATTTTTTGAAGTACGTTCCTTCCCCTTTTTCCTTATTTTGTGGCTTAATCGTTTTCTTTTCCTTTCGTATAGCCGAGAAACATCCTCCTTCGCTGGTTGCCGATATTTGTGACTGGGCAGCCCAAGTCTTTCCCCACACAATAGGTATCCGCGACTGGGCATCTTTCAACAAGAAATTTGGACCCAAGCCCTCAACCAGTAAGTCGGGTTCCGTTCTTTAACCACTTGGACCTCATTAAAGTCCCTTTTCTACTACTTACAATTTTTAGGTCGGAGGGCTTCGAAAAAGGCGAAGGATCCCGTTCCCATATTTCGCCAATCGAGTGCCTCGATCGGGTCGTAGTTCGTGTCGATTGAGTCCGTAAGGAATACTTGTTTAACCAAAGAATTAGATCTTTTGACTAAAGCTATTTCTAGGATGAACACGAGTTACTGATAATCAAGGAAATAGAGAAAAAATGAGTAATAGACAATATTGCAGAAATATAGAAAAGAAAAATAGATTGTATTCGAAAATCAAATGCCATTACAAGTTGTATTCCCGTCCCTTATATAAGAGATTCCTTGATATAACGTACAACTCTTTCTATGATTTCTCATTAATGATTAATTATGAAATTAATGGGGCGTTACAAAGGATACCAATAATTGGGGTACGACTACATAACGTACGAGTAATCAATTGCGGGTCCTTGAATCTTCCCGTAGCTTTGTCCAGATTCATTCTGACCGTGTCTCTTCCCTGTCTTGATCAGGTTGAGTTTCCCGTGGCTGATGAGCTCGAGGGTTTATTGAATCGTGCCTCTTTGTTCTCTACCTCTTCAAAGAATCACATCCAGCTGTCGCATTCTCCTGTGTCCACATAACTGGCTGAGTTGTTAAGAGTTGGCTTACGTGTGAAACTCTTTTTTACCAATACAGATAGTCCCCCCACTTACCATATATTTATCGATTAATATTTGGTAAGTGGATACTCATTTATGGTGGGAATATTTTGCCGTCGCTTTACCTCGAAACGTTGTATCCTTCTCTGAATCATAGGCGTCGTTTGTCACTTCTATTTAATGCTTATACCACGTGTCCTTCTCAGATTGGTTCTGCATTTACTCGGAACCTTTTAGGGCTCTTTGCGGCTGCGTTAGTCCCGAAGTGACACCTTTAATTTTGACTTTTCTTCATCATTTTTATTTTTTTCCATGTTTGACGGTTGTCCTCAAGTATAAATACCTTTATTTTGCTTCCACGAAACACTTTCTAACTTTGTCTTTTGTAAAGAACTTTTTCTTGCCTTTGTAAACATGTCTTCTTAAAATCAACCTCAGAGAGTAATAGATATTGAAAATTTAATGCCATCGTCTGCTCCGACTAGGATTCGGAGGGGTGGTAGACTCAGGAGTCTAGGATCCACTCCTTCGAGAGGCTCTTCTTCTTCTCATATAGTTTCCCCTCCTTCCGCTAGGTGTCTAGTTTCTCCGAGGTTTAGGGCTTCCCGGTCTTTGTCTAGAGGTAGAGGTGAACGCCTTTGTGAACCTAGAGTTGATGAAATTGTTCCTGCTGAGTTTGTCTTTGCTAGAGATAATCAAGTTCTCGTAGACTAATCTTCTTCCCTTGAGAGTGTCGAAAGGTATCCAACCCTTATTACTGAGGGTCATATTTCCTTGTTCGTAGGGAGTGTTTTTGGAGGCCTGATTTCCCTGTCTACATTCTGAATAGTAATCAAAGAATAACGTCTTACAAGACAGAATACTCTTTTGTTTATATATACCCTTTTAATCTAGGGTTTAGTCCTCCCATTGATCCAGTCATAATTGAATTTTTCTGTTTCTTCAATATTTTCTTAGGACAAGTTGGTCCGCTTGTGTGGCGAGTTGTCACATGTCTTAGGAGTTTAGCTTCTTTAGCCTCGGTTCCTTTTACTTTCAATCATCTTATTCATCTCTACTCTTCTGCCTTGTTTCGTCAAGGGGTTTTTACTCTGACTGCTAGGAGTAAAAGAGTGCTGGTAACCCCTGGAGATGATAAGGATAGGGGTTGGTACCTCCGGTATGTCGTTGTACCCACTGTTGGTTTAGTGGGTGAAGAAAATATTCCCTTCCCTGAGAAGTGGAATCGTGCACGTGAGTACGCTTTAGCTCACATCTATTTACTTTTCCTCGTTCTGACTTGAGATGTTTTACTAACACCGTATCTGTTTCTTCTTCTCTCAGCAATCATGGGTACTGTTGAGAATGTCTCCGGTATCCGTGATTGGGTAGAAAAATTGTTGTCCGTTGCTCCTTTATAAGAGAGATCTTGTAAGTACTTCGCTGGGAAGTACGGTTGGCATGTAAGACCCTCGGTAAGTGAAGCTTTTGTTATTGCTTCTTTCCTTACTCGAGCCTCTTCTTTCTTTGTCGCTTAACTTTTTTCCCTTTTGATAGGGTTCTCTGCATGGGGGTGTCTGCTTCATCTATCCCGAAGATGTCTTTGGCCCAGGCCCAAGAGATTATTGTTGGTTCGTCTTCCTCGAAGAGGAATATTGGTGAGTCTCGTTCAGTAGAAGAAGAAGAAGAGGATGGTGCTTTGGTGCGCAGGCCAAGGAGAAGGCGGGTGATTTCGGACGATGAGTCTACACCCATGACTTTGCCTTTCGTGTCTGTGGTTGAGCCCTCTATCTTCGAAGATGTTTCACATTCCCCATTCATAAGTCTGTAGATTACTTGTTCCATGAAGGTTTTGACCTTGCTCCTGATGATGTCCCTTTGGCTGCTGTTTTTCCTGCTTCTTTAAGAGAAGCTGTCTCATCTGATCCTTTGGCTATTACAGCTTCTGCTGTTGCTTTGCCCGTGGCTTCCTCAACTCTTCAATCCTCCATGCCTGCTGCTTTGCCCGTGGCTTATCCAGTTCCTCAACCCTCCGTGCCTGTTATTGCTTCATCCCTGCCTGTTTCCATGCCTTCCGTTAGGGAAGTAGGGTCTTCCAGTAGAGAGATGCGGCAGGTGATAATAGAGGTTCCATCTGAGGGAATCTTTTCAAGAAAACGGGTGAGCCCGAAGTGTAACTTAAGCCTTTGATAGGTCCCACTGAGAAAACCAAGCTAGCCAGCCATAGTGCTCTTACATGGGCCAATAAAGTTGTGCATACCTATTTGAAGGTCTGGTGCAGATTATCCTCTTTCATTTTCGTATATGAAATTTATCATATCTAATTGGTTTATTCCTTGTAGATTAATCTTAAAGTCATGGAGCTCATGAAGAGGATCTCAAATACGGATCAGGAGACAAAAGAGTTGCAGGACGATGCTGATAATTGGAAAGCACAATATGATAGCCTAAGGATTGACATGGATGCCTTAGAAGAGGAAAGGAGTACCTTGAAGCGCCAGATGAGGCTCATGGCGGCAGAACTGGCAGTAGAGAAGGCTTCTTCCAGCCAGGATGATAAAGACAAGAGTATTCTAGAGTCCTCATTTGCTGAGCAGCTATCCCGCGCCTCAGAGGAGATTAGAGACTCACTTGCTGAGGCAGAAGGAGGAATACTCAGGCGAGTTCATGCAATCACTCACCCGTACTCAAGAGGATCTTCGTAATGCTTTAGAAAAAGTTCAAACTCTGGAGGATTCGATTGTACCGTTAAGGGCCGCCCATGAAGCTGCTGAAGTGGAGAAGGACGGATTGAGAGATGAGCTTCAAGTATGGGCAAGGGATTATGAAGATCTTGAAGAGGTGGCTGATTTTGATGTGAGCTGGGCGTATATGAATCCTCGCCTTGACACATTGACGGAAATGAGTCAAGAGGGTTTCGACCTTAGTGCTAAAATAACTAAAACTAAGGAAGCCATGGAGAAGGCTCAACAAGGTCATAGCCTCTCTTCACCTGATTGTGAGACTCCTGCTGCTCGTGCCTCTTCATCCCTAGTTTCTCCCGCTCCTTCTGCCAGTGAAGTCAACCCCCCTCCTGAAGAAATTTAAGAAGTTGGTTCACCCTTTTTTTTTTATCTTTGTCTCAATTGGTGGTTACCCCCAGTCCCATCGGGGGTAAATTTGGATCTCTTTAAAGTCCCCAAATGACAACTTAGGGGCACCTCAATGTATAAAAATTCTATACGGCTAAGTATAAGTCAATACTTAGTTTTTACTTAGCCGTTTTAATATATTAATGCTAGTATGACTTTTGTTTTCCATTGAGTTTCTGCTTCACTCTTTAAGTCTTTTGCATGCTTCATTTTTCGAGGTTTTAGTTTTACCTTTGAGTTTTGCATATAGAATGCTTTAGATTACTCGTACCTTTTCGTAATAGGCACGGTGTCATATTAAATGTGTGCCTTTTTTGTAGTAGGCATAATTTATGGAAGATGGCCCTTTTTTGATCGACACTTAATGAAGAAGACGTCTCAACTTCTTAAAGGTGTAATAATGCAATAGAGTGATCGAAATTTTTCACATATTTAAGAATGTTTCTGAGGAAAGTTTTTTTGTCTTGTTTGAACTTTCACAACTTTTTACATGTGTTTGATTATCGTCTAAAACTCATGTTGCAACTGTTTTCTTTTAGCAAATTTGATATACACTTGTATTTCGTAACTGTTTTTCGTAGGTAACAGTTTTTTCGAGTAATTACAAGGGATCAACTGTTTTTCATTAGTAACAGTTATTATAAGAATTGGGGTTTTTACCCGCAACTGTGTTTGTTGGAAACAATTTTTTAATAAGTACTAGAGAAATGTTTTCTTATTCGTAACTGTTTTATTTGATAACAGTTTTCTGAACAAATACAAGGATTTTGATCTTTCATCCATAATTGTTTTATTTGATAACAGCTTTCTATATGAGTACAAAGATTTCGTAACTGTTTAAATCATAACAGTTTTTGAATGAGTACACTAATGATGATCTTTTACCCCTAACTGTTTTTGTTACAACAGTTTTGAATAAGTATAAAGATGTACATTTCTTCCTCGTGACTAATATTTTGCCTTTCAACCTGAACATGTTCGAAGGTTTTTTGCATTTTTGCATTAGGCTTTGTATTTGAATGATTCTTTTGATCTATTTCGATTCTGCTCGTATCACTTGTCTTGTTGGGTAGATGGGTCTTCAGGCTTGAGCTTTTGACTTTCTGATAGTCTTCTTTGCTTCGTCTTACCCTTCCATACTGTATAGTCCCCCAAGTGTTTGATCTTTGAAGAATGAGATCTCGAGCGCTTGATTATTACTTCCCTGTGGTCCTTTTCCTGAAAAGGAAAAACATTCCGGACTCGAAGGTATAACCCTTTAAAACATCCATCATAAAGTGTAACCCTTGACCGGGAATTGTGTTATTTCCTCGCGTCTTTGCAGGTATAATATCATCTGGTGATGGGTTAGATTTATGCCTATCATCTAAAAAAGTTAGTAAAATTTTTAAATGTTCAAAATAAAATTGAACGTGTGATACCTGAACGGGGGTGCTTCTTTTCCTTAGAAGTAATACTTCTTTAGGTGGATGGAGTGCCATGTTGTTGGTAGAACTCTTTCATCCATAGCTTCCAACTCATAGGCGCCCTTCCCAGCTATGCCTCGGATTTTGTAGGGTCCTTCCCAGTTTGGATTTAGCTTTCCTGCGCCTGCTTCTTTCGTTGATTGAAAGACTTTTTTTAAGGACAAAGTCCCAATCTTAAAGTACCTGAGATGAGCTTTACGGTTGTAATAACGCTGTATGATTTGTTTTTGAGCTGCCATCCGTGTCAACGCTGCTTCTCTCCGTGGTTCGAGCAGGTCCAGATTGGTCCTCAATTCGTCGTCATTTGCTTCCTCCATGACTGTTGCGAACCTTATGCTTGGTTCGCCAATCTCCACAGGTATTAAGGCTTCTGAGCCATAGACAAGTGCGAATGAGGTTTCTCCCGTGGCTGTTTTTGAAGTTGTTCTGTATGCCCATAGTACCGCTGGTAACTCATCAGGCCGGTTTCCTTTGGCTTTATCCAGCCGCTTATTTAGATTGTTGATGATGACCCTATTCGTTGACTTATCTTGACCATTAGCCATGGGGTGGTATGGCTTTGAAGTGATCCGCTTGATTTGCCAACTTTCGAAGAATTCTGTGATTTGCGAGCCTATGAATTGTGGGCCATTATCGCACACGATCTCCTTTGGTATAACAAAGCGGCATATTATGTTTCTCCATAAGAAGATTTTAACTTCCTTTTCTCGCACTTGTTTGAACGCTTCCGCCTCTACCCATTTTGTAAAATAGTCGGTTAGCATGAGGCAAAACCATACCTGTTCTTTAGCTGTGGGAAGAGGTCCCACTATGTCCATACCCCATTTCATGAAAGGCCATGGGGATACTATTGGATACAATAATTCCGCTGGTCGATGCATGTTATTGGCAAACCTTTAGCACCTGTCGCATTTGGATACGAATTTCTCGGCTTCTTCTTCCATCTTAGGCCAATAGTATCCAGCTCTGATTAGGGTTTTCACTAAGGATCTCGCCCCTGAGTGATTTCCACAGTGTCCTTCGTGGACTTCTTTCATCACAAATTTCGCTTGGTTAGGTCTGAGGCATTTAGCTAGGGGTCCTCCGAACATTTTGTGATAAAGTGAGTTGCTAATAAGGCAGTACCGTGCATCTTTTTGGCGAAGTGCTTGTGCTGCTTTCCTCCCTTCAGGTACGGTACCATTCTGCAAAAAAATAAGAATTTCGTTTCCCCAGTCCCAGGTTAAGTTTTTGAAAGTTACCTCATACATGTCTTGGTCGATCATTGAGTGGAATAGTTGGACGACAATTGCATTGTCTTTGTTTGTTACTTCCGTGAGTGCTGCGAGGTTAGCTAATGCATTTGCTTCTACATTTTCCTCTCTAGGTATTTGCATTACCTTCCATGTTTTGAATTGTCTCATGAGTTCTCGTGCTTTTTCAAGATACTGTTGCATTCGAGTCTCTCGAGCGATGTAAGTCCCCTGAATCTGATTTACTACTAGTTGGGAGTCGCTGTTGATCAAGATTTTCTCAATTGAGAGTTCTCGTGCGAGTTCAAGCCCTGCAATAACAGCTTCATACTCTGCTTCATTGTTAGTTATAGGA
>ML311167.1:0-75779 GCA_005239505.1 Nicotiana paniculata
AGTCCTAGACGACTACCCCCTTCCCCTCATTCACTCCCCGTTCAAACATCTCTCTACCTCTCTCTCTCTCTCTCTCTAGAACCTTCTGGTCTCCCTCCCCTCCGATGGACTCTGTCCATCCTCTCCGGCCACTTTCCTCGCTGGAAGTTATGTCCTCTCACCCTCTCCTGGCCTCCGCTTCACCCCCACGCCGGTTTGATGATACCTTGAGGCCCTCAGGTGAACCTGGAGCAGTTCAACTCCCCCATGGTCCCTCATGCCATTTTCCGGCCACCTTTGACCGTCTGAGTAAGAGCTATGACTTTTCCAGCTAAAGCCGACGACATATTTAAGGTTTTCTTATCTTCTCTTGGTTCTCTGAAACTCTAACTCTCAAGATTTTTCTATTTTTCTTTAGATCTGTCTTAGATCTATGCATATTATGAAGATTTTTCATGTTTCCTTCAAAAAACCTTCATATTTCTAAACGTCTCTTCATCTCAAAATTAGGGTTTCATAACCCCTCTTCCAAAATGATTTTTTTCTTCCGCTTTTAGTATCATTCGTTGATTCTTTCTATGTTTCAATGATTTATCCGATGTTCTCTTTTCATTTGACTTAATATGTTGAAAACTCTATGTTTCTGAGTCTCTCCATGACTAATGTGTTCGTTTAATTTCATGAACTCTTATTTCTCATAAATGTTTTAAGTGTTCTGTGATTTTACCCATTTTTTGCTTACTAGGGTTCCTGGTTTTGTTTTCTTCTGTTTATATCGTGATCATTCTGTTTAATCCCTTTGGTGTGACTGCTTTGTCTCTAAACCTATGTGTGATTTTTCTACTACAGACATTAGGGTTTTTTTATACTCTTTAATTCTCCATGTTCGTTTAATGTGTGCTAGCATCGAATCCCTAATTCTATGTGTTTCTTTACCTTGCTATGCTTTTGCTTGCCTGTTATTTTCCTAATTGATGTTATTCCTGATTTATTTGAATCCCTGATTCCTTGAGATTTGAAAAACCTTACTGATTTCTTATGGACTACTCTTACTGACTTCCGATTTTAACTTATTTCTTACCTTGCTACATGGTTGATTTACTGTTAATTGATCCCTATTTCTTTAATTAAATCTGATGAACCTAGTCCCAATTGCATACTTCTATTGGGTTGAAATTGTTTCCTTATATGGTATACGCATGGGAACTTTCCTTATTTTGTTCTTTGCCTATTCCGTTTAATTTTTAACCCCTTCAAACAAGGGGTACTCATGCTGATTTCACGCTGTTTGAATATTCCCTTTAGTCTTTCCTTATTTGTACTCACCGTTTGAATAACTCCCTTAATTATGGGATACTTGTGATGATTTCACTCTGATTGATACTAATTTCCGTAATTATTTTAATTGATTCTGATTTTTTACCTTATTTCAACCCAGCTTTCAGAAACTATATATATGTATGCCCTTCTCTCATTTGAAACACGAACTAATCTGCTCAACTCTCTCTCTCTCACAACTAAAAATTCTCTGCTCTCTCTCTTTTCTGTGCTAGTTACTATTATTCTAAGTTAGTTGGCTGCAAGCCAAGGCTAACTATTGTGCATCTCCTACTTCCTGTTTGTGTTACTTCTTTCTTCACTTCACTGGTATGTTCTAATTCAGATTTCAGTTCTCAAACCAACATGGTTCTACTACTGTTGCAATTAATTGTGTTTCTAATTTGCTTTTACTTATTATTTTTTTGTTCAACATGTAACTAGGATCCTGAACTCCATTCACATGATAAGTTATACTCTATTTGTCATAACCAGCATGTCTTTATGTAATTGATACATTTTCTATGTGAATCTTCATGCCTATGTTTGATACATTAGTTTGATTAGGGTAAATCCTACTATCTTGAACTATTTGGTCCTGTTATGTTAGTATAATCCTATACCCTAATGTATCCCCCAATCTCCTGAATCCTTAGGAACTTCTGATTGTGTACTGCCTGCTACATGTTTGCCCTCACATGCTCTATATTTGTCCCTCAAATCCCATTACCCCTGCTTGTGATTGTTGGACTATTCCTGGTCCTTTGTGTGATGTTGAACATGTTGGTGTTCCTGCCCTTTTAGTGGTTAAACTTCTTTGTTATAAAACTATTTCAATCAAGTTTGTCTCTTCAAATGTGTTTTGTTACTTACCCTTTTCAAAACTGTTTTCTTACTTAACCTTTTTCAAAACTATGTCGAGCACCCTCACTCTACTCTTAGATCATTAAGTTCTGGCCCCCTCTGTGTGAGCATTGCATTGGGACCCTTGATCTCCCTCTAAACTTTGACACACAAAGGCTGGCCATTCCACATTGCACTTACTCTCTATCTTTTCTATGAAATCTGGGTGTGAGCACTGCCCGGGATCCCTTGAGGTCCTTAGGGAACTCTGACACATCCGGATTGTTAAAAGGCTGTGAAACATTACTTGGCATTGAGGACATGGAAATCTGGGCCTATACTGTAGGCTCCCTATAGTTAACTTCTTATTTTCTTTACTTTCAGTTATGTAATTCCTATTTAATGGTCTGTAATAAATAGTTGTAAAGGGTTGGATAGTGAAAAAGGGTGGGTAATATGCATGTTGTAGTGTAATCAAGGGTAGAAATCATGCTTCCTAGGTTTACTCTCTCTATGCGCAATAGCAGCCATGTTAAGGTACAACATTCCAAGCATGCCATGCATTAGATATCATGTTGTTTAGGATTTATATGTACTGTTTTCAGCATCTCATCAGCACTTTGAAATCCTTTCTATAGGGTAAATAATACCAACAAAATAAATTGCTATTATGTGGTTATGCCTTGTAAACATGTTCTGAAACTTCATTTAGAAATCATGTCTTAGGATAAATGTGTTGCACTCATCATTCTGCAAATATGCTCTGCACTTAGAAAGCCTATTTTTTAAAGATAAACAACATAAAAACTGTCAGCTATGTTATTCATGAAACTATGCATAATGTTGTGATTCTATGTGCATTTAGAGATCATGTTTTAGCAACTACATATACATCATTCTGCATTAGACATCATATTATAGGATCGTACTCATTTAACTACACTTAGTCTAAATAAAGATGTATAAAACAGTCCTCCTGTTCTAACAAACTGGTAATTAGCCTCTGAATATTTGCAAAACTTAGAACTGCATGCTATTAGGTATAACGACCTGAATTGTCATCATAACTGCTACACGCCTAGGCAAGTCTTAGGCAATCAGCCATAAAGAAATAAAACCATAACTGTCCTTTGTGATTAGTATTCAACTGTCAGCATGTTTAAAACCAGTAGGCAAGCCTGATTAAGACTTCCTCTCTGAGTTATGCAATAAATTACTCTTTGTGTTATCACTTAGATACCATGCTTAGGATTTAAACCTGAATCTGGACCTTAACTGTATATGAGTCATGTTGTTTATGTGTACTATGTGTGGAGGTATTCTTGAGCCTTTTATTTTCTTTCCATGCTCCCCTTAATTGAAGTCCTATATGTTTTATTATGTGTCGCCTTAGTAATTTTTACCTTTAAAACCCGAGGGTCTGCCTAGCACCTCCCTTATAGCATAGAAGTCTTAAATTCCTCCGGGACTGATAGGATGGGACGGGTAACATCATGCAATAGAGGATGAGACCAACACTCAATTTAGATACTTTCACGGGGTGGGAAAGGGTAGAATATCGATATGATGACCGGTGCGCTAATACCACGTGTAGCCCCTCTTCGAGGAGTGTCATACCGGGTATTGCATTGATGTGATCCATATTATTATAAACCTAGGATACCCTTTATATGCTTAGATCGTAATCCTTTCAAAATCTAACCTTCTTTACTATTTTCAAACATCTGCATGCTTAAGACTCAAAATCCCCTCTTATTTGAGCCTTTATTTGTTTTTTTTCTAAGCCGTACAAATTCACAAAAGCTGTTTGGCCGGGAACCATGCTTGTGGATCCTGAGGGGTGCCTAACACCTTCCCCTTAGGATAATTTCAAGCCCTTAACCTATCTCTGGTTAATAACGTAGTTGTAAATGAACCCTTTTGGTGTCCTAATGCACCTTTAAAAATCGTTAGGTGGCGACTCTCAAAAACACAAACCCTTTTCCCAAAAGGAAAGAGTTGTCTCAACCGAATGTCATAAACCCGATCTCCGCGAGGAAAGAAGGGGCGCGACAGCATGGCGACTCTGCTGGGGACTTTCAGGCTTTTACCATTTTCAAATTGCTTTTTGAATTTGTACCTCTTCCCATTTCCCTTATGTGTAATTACTTGTGTATTTCTTTAAGCATTTATTTTTCTTCAAAAGTAACTGACATGTTTTTCCGTTTCCTTTCTTTGCATAATCATGATTCAACATCATACTCCACTCGTGCCAAAAAAAATACTATAGCAACGCTTGATGAGTGGTTGCGCTCTTCCTATATTATTACCCCCTAAATTCGGAAAGGCTTATTTGCGATAAAACTAGTCGGTCAGCGGTGCAGTCGACGATTTCGTGCCTTTCCCCTTGATTTGTCCACTCAAGGGTACTAGTATAAAACCCCATAGAAACCTTACTCCGATATGTTGTTACATGCATCATGGTCAAACCTAGCCAGGCTAAAGTGTGGTCCGCACGATAGATTTTAAGATTGCCTTATCCAAAAGTCCACTGGGATTCCCTAAACCCAAACGGACATCATCATGTTCTGTGCATTTATTTGAAGAACTAAATGCTTTATGCTAATTGTTGATGTTAAATAGTCGATTCTGGTGGGGGTAAGGGTCTAATCCTGTTTGCCTTGCAGAAATATGAGGCACGAAGTCCCCAGATTCGGCATGGTCTCCAATATCCATCCAAGATTGCTAAGTTGGTGGGAAGATTTTCATTCTAGTGACAAAACTCTCGTCAGAAAATACTGGGGCAATCTACCATCTATCCTAAAATTCCAGCCTAACAACATGATAATAGAGGCTGCTACCCTGTTCTGGGATTGTGAAAGGTCCGTTTCCGCTTTGGGGACATTGAAATGACACCTTTGCTGGAGGAAATAAGAGGACTGGCTGGCCTAGTATGGGAAATCCCGGGGTTTCTAATGCCTGAGAAACGCACAGTCAAAGGTTTCCTCAAAATGATGGGTCTGAAGAAGAATGCAGAATTGGTATGCTTAAAGGAGTCATACATCCCTTTTGACTACTTGTACGAAAGTTACGGTCACAGCAAATCATACCGTACCTACCACGACGAGTTTTCCATCACATTCTTGAGACACATCCATCGTAAAGTATTCGTCTTCATATTTTGCTTCTTGGGTCTGATCGTGTTTCTAATGAAGAAGGAGAGAATCCATACTAGACTGGCCATGGTAACCAAGACACTAATGGAAGGAATTGGTGGGCAAAACTTCAGCATTGTGCCCATGATCATTGCAGACATATATCGAGCCTTGGAAAAGTGTCAATGAGGGGCAAGACACTTCGAAGGCTGCAATCTACTACTTCAGCTTTGGCTCATGGAACATCTCTAAAAGGGTGAATACCGACAAGAAATTCATCGAAGAGTTTGGGGTGAACACATCGCTTTCCACCATTCAAAGCGAATGAATTACATCCCCGACATGTTTGCTCAGCCTGAGAACGCCAAAGAATGGGTCGAGCTCTTTGATAATTTGACTGAAGAACAGGTTCAGTGGATGTTCGAGTGGTTTACGATGGAGGAGTTCATCGCCCGTTCCAGAGATGCACCATTCCTAATACTAATTGGTCTAAGAGGAACATACCCTTATGTCCCTCTTCGAGTTATGAGGCAAGCGGGTAGGAAGCAAGTCATACCCAGGGTCGACAATATGAGCCATCTTCGAGCTAACTTCCAAAATGACAATAGTCCTCAAAGTGCCAAGCCCAGCACATGTGGCACTGCAAGATTGTAATGGAGAAGAACACCATCGATCCAGACAGATATCATGTCGGTTGTACCCCTTTCTATCCTGGTTGGTTGGCAAAAAGTTGGGGTGGTCTGAGCGAGCCAGGGTTCGTTCAGGGCCACAGGGTTATAGATGAAAAGGCAGAGGCACAATTCAAATACAACTAGCTGCGCAAGAGGATCCGTGAGTGTGAGGATGAGCACCACGAAATACATGAGTCTAGCAATAAACTGATCGAGGAATGGAAAGATATGGCTATCAGCACCAACAAAAGGTTAGGGTATTTGGAGCGAGGCATAATGGAGCTGGAGGAAAAATTTCTCACAAGGGTTGAAGACTGTCAAAAGGCTGAAGGGACCGAAGGAGGACATCTAGCCAGAGCATGCCTGTTGCTGGGACTTCACGAGATGGGGAAATTGTACGAGAGAAGCAAGAATGTCGAGTCTAGGGAAGGTCCTTTTGGGACCAAGTAAATAGGAATGTCTTTCTTTTACTTTATCAATGTAATAAGGCCAATGACCATTACTGACCTTTACTTCCTGTTTATTTAGTGTCGCTTTGGGATTCGTCTATTTTTCTTATCAATAAAATAAGGCATTTAGCATCTTAAGTTCTCCAAATCAATTTGTCTCTAGGCCTACCTCGGGCACAAAAGAGGTCCCCAAATTAGGATGCGCTTTACATTCCCGCACTATGTGTTTAAATACCGCAATACTTTTCATAATATTCACTAACTTGGCTACCTTTTGTTTTTGTTTTCCTCTTTCCTTATTTATTTATTCCCCTCCCCAAAGGTTAGTTCGTGTACTCTGCCATCATCATCCTATCTTACAAGATCCAGGGGCCCTCCACCCTCTCCTCCTCTTAGTCCTCCCAAAGGCAAAAAGAAAATGGAAGATTCAGGAGAATGTGGTTGAACGGGTAGAGGCCACTGATGGCCAGGGTATTCGGATTCAGAATGAAACTGTGTCGTAGCTGGAACAGAAGTTGTCAAAGTTTCAAGAAGAGCTTGATCAAGTTCGGAATCTGGCAAACCTGTAATTCACCCTCAACGTCCCAGACGTCAACATCCTGAATCCTACACCTCCTCAAAACATTCCAAAATAGCAAGATCATCCCGCAGCTCATTATCACAACACCCCACCAAATAAACAAACTCTTCCAGCGCAATGCAATGCCTGCCACACTCCACCGCTTATCCCAGAACCTCAGAACTCCACAAATGACCATCTCCACACTCATGCGCCAGGCCACCATAACAATCCCATCTACGTGGAGACCATGACACACTCTACTCCCCCTATCACATACACACATGAGTCTGACGAAAAGGACCTACTTATCAAGAACTTGGCCGAGGAACTTAGGAAGCTGACTAGCCGGGTTCAAGGCGTCGAGGGAATCAAGGGAGTCAAAGGGTTGAACTATGAAGACCTCTGCATACAGCCCGATGACGAACTATCCGAGGGATACAAACCTTCTAAGTTTGAAATTTTTGATGGTACAGGTGATCCAAGGGTCCATCTGAGAACTTATTGTGACAAGCTGGTTGGAGTAGGGAAGGATGAAAGGATCTGCATGAAGCTGTTCACGAGGAGCTTGAAAGAAGATGTGCTGTCTTGGTACATCAGCCAAGATCCTAAGAAATGGTCGAATTGAGTGAGCATGGCATCTAACTTTATGGACTGATTCAGATTCAACACAGAGAACGCACCAGACATGTTCTATATTCAGAATTTGAAGAAGAAGCCCACGGAGACATTTCGCAAGTACACTACTCGCTGGAGGTCCGAAGCTGCCAAGGTCAGGCCCGCCTTAGAAGAGGAACAAATGAACAAGTTCTTTTTCCGGGCTCGGGACCTGCTGTACTATGATTGATTGATGATGATCGAGAACCACAAATTCTCCGATCAAGCTAGAGGAGAGAATCGAAGAGGGTATTAAAAGTGGTACGGTCACGAATTTTGAAGCCTTGCAAGCTACAAATAAGGCTTTGCAGTCTGGTGGTGTGTCTAAGAAAAGAGACGTGGGAGCCGTGATGGTTGCACAAAGAACCTAATCCCCACTCAAATACCAAACTTACCCAACATCTCCACTCACATATCAACCAACCCCAAATTACCAAGCACCCTCACCCTCATACCAAGATCCACCACCCACTTATCGATCACCTCCACCACCGACATATCAACCACCTCCACCACCGACATATCAACCACCTCCACCACTGACATATCAACCTTCTTCACCCAGATACTCTGAACCCACTCCTGTCTACCACACTTACAATTCTCAACCATCCCATTTCCAATCACCCCATGCACGCCAAGACTTCCCTAGACCTCGTCTTAATTTTGATCGCAGACCTCCAAAACAGTATACCGCCTTCGCTGAACCCATCGACCAGATGTATGAGAAGCTCAAAGATGTTGGTTATGTCACCCCCATCCCTGCTGCAACCCCTGAGATTCCTTCTCAATGGGTCAACCCAAACAAGTCCTGTGCATATCACTCTGGCATGAAGGGACACACCATCGATGAATGCCGCTCTTTGAAGGACAAGATACAGTCCTTGATTGACAATAAGGTGATCGTGTAAAAGGAATCCGCTCCAAATGTCCGCAACAATCCTCTTCCGGACCATAAGGGTGGAGGCATCCACTTGATTGAAATAGAAGACGACTGGGTCCCCGAGGGATCAATCGGGTTGATCACTGAAGGCGATGATCCAAAGAAACCTACAGTCACTCTCAACCCGATCATAGTCCAGATTCATCCGTCTGCGGATGCTGAGGTAGATATGTCCGTACCTCTCGAGTATGAAGCGGCACCACCTGCAAAGACACCGGTACCAATTGAAGTTGAGTTCGTGTCTTCGGCAAATGCACCTGCACCATTTGAGGTTGCCACCTTACCACCCCAGGCACATGTTCCATTCGAAGTGAGGGTAGCTGTGCCAATCATGGTGGCGTTGTCGACCACGCCACCTTTCTATACAAATGTTGTACCGTGGGACTATACAGCTGAGGCGAGAAGGAAAGGCAAAGTCAAGACTGAAGAAGTTGTTGTAGCGCAGGGTATGACAAGAACTGGTAGAGTCTATACCCCTGAACATCTGGCTGAATCCAGCAGCCAGGCTTCCAATCGGTCTCCCATTATCGAGACAGGTCCGGACGACCTTTGGAGGAAAGAACAAGCCAAGGAGTATTCGGTCATCGACCAGCTAAACAAGACGCCAGCGCAAATATCCATCCTCTCTTTGCTGCAGAATTTCGAGACGCGCAGGAATGCTTTATTGAAAGTGTTGAACGAAGACTATGTGCCAAACAACATCACTAGCGGGGAAATGGCCAATATGGTAGGCCAAGTGCTAGAAAGCCACAAGATCACTTTCCATGAGGACGAGCTACCACCTGAAGGGCTGGGTCACAACAAAGCACTGCACATCATTGTGCAATGCAAAGATTATTTCATCACTAGAATCCTGATCGATGGAGGATCCAGTCTTAACATCTGTCCGTTGATAAAGCTAAAAAATGTTTGTAAAGGGCTGCATGAGATAAAGGATGGAGCAATCAATGGGCTGCACTAGATAAAGGATGGAGCAATCAATGTGAAAGATTTAGATGGATTTCAAAGGTCCACCATTGGTGAGATAAGCCTATGCTTGAAAATGGGACCAACCTGGTTCGAGACTGACTTCCAAGTGATAGATGTGCCAGCGTCCTACAACCTGTTATTAGGGCGACCCTGGATCCATGTTGCTGGGGCCGTAGCATGAACATTACATCAGGCTGTGAAGTTCGAGTGGAACCAACAAGAGGTGATTATTCATGGCGATGGTAGCAACCCCATTTACAGTCACCAGACTATTCCGGTGATTGAAGGAAGAAGGAAGTTGGGTGGAGAAACTTACCACCACATTGAACGGGTCAACGCTACCGACAAAGACAAATGGTGGGATATCAAGATTGCAAGTATGATGAATTGGAGAGGGTACGATCCAGGTAAAGGGATCGACAAGAACCTTCAGGGGATCTCCAAACATATCAAACTCAAGAAGCACGGCACCACTTTCAGTTTGGGATACGAATACACTTGGGAAGAATTCAAAAACTGGTCGCCACCATGGTGCGGCCCTTATTACCCTTTGGAGCAACCAATACCGCATCTGGAGCAGACCTTCCAACATGCCGACGTTATTTATGGATCAGACAAAGAAGAAGCACTTGCAGCAATGAGGAACTTGTTTCTGGAGGACAATGATATGGACGGTTGTGTTATTCTAGAGGAGAAGGGGGAGGAAGGCCCTTCCGTACAGGCTATGAGTAGAGGGACGTACCTAAAAAATTGGACTGTCAGGACAATCAAAGCCCAACGAGCCTTGGGGTAGAAAGGCTAAAACGAGCGCTATTCATTTTTTTCTTTACAAAATGATTTCCTTTTTCGCATTTTAATTCCTGCAATAAGATCTTCAATGTTCAAAACAATCATTCAATTTATCAAAAGCATTTTTAATTTTTTCTTATGAACCAATATTTATTGCTATCATTTTTCTCTCATTACTTTACCTATACATCATTACTATTACCTGTCTTGATGAACCGATGACTGTGACATGCAACGAGACAATGTAGAAAACGGACGTGGATTGAGAAAAAGATGACATACCTGACGAGATTGTCAAAGAAGTTGAGAATTTTGAGAATAAACCTAATTCCAACCTGGACGAAACTGAAATCATCAACCTGGAAGATTCAGAAAACATCAAGGAAACATGAATCAACATTCATTTGTCGCCGTCAGAAAAGAAAGAATACGCGGAATTTCTAAAGGAGTATGAGGACATATTCGCCTGGTCGTACGACGACATGACTGGTCTAAGTACGTCTATTGTGGCTCACAAATTTCCAACCAATCCAGTGTTTCCACTGTTAAAACAAAAGCTCAGGAAGTTCAAACTCGACATGAGTTTGAAAATCAAAGAAGAAGTCACCAAGCAGATCAACGCCAAGGTTCTCAGGGTAGTTGAGTATCCGACATGGTTAGCCAACATTGTGCCAGTACCAAAAAAGGATGGGAAGGTCAGAGTCTGTGTCAACTAATGGGATCTCAACCGGGGTAGTCCGAAAGATGAATTCCCTTTCCCAAATATACATATCCTGATTGACAATTGCGCCAAGCATGAACTACAATCATTCATGGATTGCTTCATTGGTTATCATCAGATCTGGATGGATGAGGAAGATGCTAAGAAAAAGGATTTCATTACGCCGTGGGGAGTGTACTATTACAAGATGATGCCATTCGGCCTGAAGAATGCAGGGGCCACCTACATGAGGGCTATGACCACCATCTTCCACGACATGATTCACAAGGAGATCGAGGTATACGTGGATGATGTTATTATCAAGTCTAGGAAAGACACTGACCACATAGAAGATTTGAGGAAGTTCTTCAAAAGGTTGCGGAAATACAATTGAAGTTGAACCCCGCGAAGTGTGCATTCGGGGTTCCTACTGGAAAGTTGCTCGGGTTCGTTGTCAACCGTCGAGGGATAGAATTGGATCCGTCAAAGGTCAAAGCCATTTAAGAACTACCACCACCAAGGAACAAGAAAGATGTGATGAGTTTATTGGGGAGACTTAATTACATCAGCCGATTCATAGCACAGTCTACAATTATTTGTGAGCCGATCTTCAAGATGCTGAAGAAGGACACCGCAACAAAGTGGATCGATGATTGTCAAAATGTTTTTGACAAAATCAAGGCATACCTTTCAACACCACCAGTCTTGGTACCACCTGAGCCAGGTAGACCTCTGTTACTCTACCTTGCAGTGTTAGATGGAGCTTTCGGTTGTGTTCTGGGGCAGCACGATGAAACAGGAAGAAAGGAGCAAGCCATTTATTATATCAGCAAGAAGTTCACTCCGTACGAGGCCAGATATTCTCTATTGGAACGCACTTGTTGTGCTTTGACTTGGGTAGCTCAGAAGCTGGGGCATTAATTCTTTGCCTACACATAGTATCTCATATCGAGAATGGATCCACTGAAGTACATCTTTCAGAAGCCCATGCCCACTGGCAAGCTAGCCAAGTGGAAAATCCTGTTGAGTGAGTTCGATATTATCTCTGTAACTCAGAAAGCAGTCAAGGGACAAGCACTGACAGACCATCTTGCTTAGAACCCTGTAGATGGAGAATACAAACCTCTGAAAATGTATTTTCCTGATGAAGAGGTATCATTCATAAGAGAAGACATTGCAGAATCCTATGACAGTTGGAGAATGTTCTTCGATGGAGCAACGAACTTCAAGGGAATTGGAATTGGAGCAGTCCTAATATTATAAACCGGTCAACATTATCCGGTATCTTCCAAACTCAAATTCCCCTGCACCAACAATACGGCAGAGTATGAAGCCTGTATCTTAGGGCTCATTTCCATTGACATGAACGTCCAGGAGTTGTTAGTGATTGGTGACTCAGATTTGCTGGTAAATCAGGTACAATGAGAGTGGGCTACCAAGAATTCCAAGATACTGTCGTATCTGCACCACGTATAGGAATTAAGAAAGAGGTTCACGAAGATAGAATTTCAGCATGTCCCCAGAATCTAGAATGAGTTCGCCAATGCATTAGCTACTTTGTCCTCAATGATCCAACACCCGAACAAGAATTTCATTGATCTTATTCCCGTAAAGATCCATAATCAACCAGCTTATTGTGCCCATGTCGAAGAGGTAGCAGACGAGAATCCTTGGTTTCATGACATCAAGGAATATTTAGCAAAAGGAGATTACCCAGAGCTTTCGAATCCCACTCACACACTTTGAAGACTATCCAACAACTTCTTTCACAAGGAGGAATCCTATACAGGAGGACTCCCAATTTGGGATTATTAGATTATGTCGATGCAAAAGAAGCATCCAAGCCATGCTGGGACCTGTGGCCCGCATATGAACGATTTTGTTCTGGAAAAGAAGATACTCTGAGCTGGTTACTTTTGGATGACTATGGAAACGGACTGCATCCAGTATGTCCGGAAATTCCACCGTTGTCAGATACACGCAGATATGATAAAGATACCTCCAAATGAGCTCAACGCAACAAGCTTACCATGGTCGTTCGCCGCCTGGGGCATGGGTGTTATTGGACCAATCGAGCATGCCGCCTCCAACAGACACAGGTTCATTCTAGTAGCCATCGACTATTTCACCAAATGGGTCGAAGCAACATCCTACAAAGCAGTGACTAATAAAGTTGTGGCAGACTTTGTCCACGACCGTATTGTTTGTCGATTCGGGATTCTTGAGTCAATCATCACAGACAATGGTTCCAATCTCAACAGTGACTTGATAAAAGCTATGTGTGAGGCTTTCAAGATCAAACACAAGAATTCCACAGCTTACAGACCTCATATGAATGGAGCTGTAGAAGCCGCCAACAAAAATATCAAGAAGATAATAAGAAAGATGATAGAAAGGCAAAAGCAGTGGCACGAGAAGTTATCATTTGCCTTATTAGGATATCGCACCACAGTTCTCACCTCAACAGGGGCAACTCCATATATGCTAGTTTATGGTACTAAGGTTGTTATTCCTTGCGAAGTTGAGATTCCATCTCTAAGAATTAGACAAGAAACTGAGCTCAGTGACGCAGAATGGGTAAAGAGTCTTTATGAGAAACTAGCCCTCATAGACAAAAATAGAATGAATGCAGTCTGTCATGGTCAACTCTATTATAACAGAATGACCCGAGCCTTCAACAAGAGAGTCAAGCCTAGACAGTTCACACCGGGGCAGCTGGTGCTGAAGAAGATCTTTCCACATCAAGACGAAGCCAAAGGGAAGTTCTCTCCCAACTGGCAGGGTCCGTACATGGTTCACCAGGTACTGACAGGAGGAGCACTTATACTCGCAGAAATGGACGGAGAAGTCTGGCCAAAGCCAATCAATTCAGATGTAGTAAAACGCTACTATATGTAATCTTTATGCTTTCTCAATGATGTAAATTGAACTACGCCTGAGTTGATTCCCGTTTAAGAGGGGATACTTAGGCAGTCTTATGGGTTCTGTCACAATTCAATAAAAATTTCATTTTTCCCCGCAAAATTCTGAAGCAAGTTCAGTCAATCGTCGCACGAGCAACAGCCTGAAGCATTCATCCATCCAACTGGGGCAGAATTTTGAGGAGGAAGCAAGATCAGCCAATCGCCGCACGAGCAACAGCCAGAAGCATTCATCCATCCAACTGGGGCAGAATTTTGAGGAGGAAGCAAGATCAGCCAATCGCCGCACGAGCAACAGCCAGAAGCATTCATCCATCCAACTGGGGCAGAATTTTGAGGAGGACCCTCAAAATTCTAAAGCAAGATCATCCAATCGTCGCACGAGCAATAGTCAGAGACATTCACCCATCAAACTAGGGCAGAATTTTGAGGAGGACCCTCAAAATTCCATAGCAGGAGAGGTTGCAATGTCCCGAGCCGTGCCACGGTCGTCGATTCATCCCAAAATTATTTTTTAATTATACATTATGCTTTTACATATCATGCATGTTTGTTTTTGAAACAGCTTTGTTTAGCAACGCTACCCCAATAATACAGACAATATCATTAGATCGAGCCCAGCAAGTCAAGAAAAGCCAGCGGGGATACAAACTAACCCCCCCCATTTATAGAACTCACGATCTTTCTTTGGTTGCAGGCACTAAGGTTGCAAAATCCCTAAAATAAACTGTCCGCCCAGGGGACAAACATTGTCCAAAATACGACTCTCAAAACTGCTGCACTTGCCGACGTTCTCATGCCTTAATGCTCCGCAGTCACAATGTTATCAATAATCACAATGCCGCAATTCATCACCAGCTAAGAATCCTAATGTCATTTTATTTCTTTCATAATGATACCTTTCTGCCTTCCAAGGTTAAGCTCTACCTCCATCTATATTTTGCGTAAGGCTACTATTCTGCCTTCTGAGGTTAAGCTCTACCTCCATCTACATCATTGCATAAGGCTACCATTCTGCCTTTCGAGACTAAACGACGTCTCCCTCTACATTTGCATCTTTACATAAGGCTACCATTCTTCCTTCTGAGGTTAAGCTCTACCTCCATCTACATCGTTGCATAAGTCTACCATTCTGCCTTTCGAGACTAAACGTTGTCTCCATCTGCATTTTCATCTTTGCATAAGGCTACCATTCTGCCTTTCGAGTTTAAGCTCTACTTCCATCTACATCATTGCATAAGGCTACCATTCTTCCTTCCGAGACTAAACGTTGTCTCCATCTACATTTGTATATTTGCATAAGGCTACTATTCTGCCTTCCGAGACTAAGCGTTGTCTCCATATGCATTTGCATCTTTGCATAAGGCTACCATTCTGCCTTCCGAGACTAAGCATTGTCTCCATCTACATTGCATAAGGTTACCATTCTGCCTCCTGAGGCTAAGCTCTGCCTCCAATTTGCCTTTCGAGACTAACCGCTGTCTCAAACACTATTTATTTCGCTTTTCTTTCGGGCTAAGCTCTGTTTTTTATTCGCAAGACTAAGCTCTGTCTTGTCAGCATCATTCTATTGCATCTGCGTAGGCTGAAATATCGCCAACTCATCCAAAGGCGTCATCGTTTGGAGGCACCATTCTCATGGCCCGAGAACACCATGCCATGGCCTGAGGATCTCTTTCAAGCTGTGCATATCATTATTCAAAGGCATCATGGTTCGGAGGCACCATCCTCGTGGCCCGAGAATATCAATTCATAGCCCAGAACGTCATGGTCTGAGGACGTCATCCTTAACCGTCCGAAGACATCATTCATTGTCCAATGGGAATTTGCATCATGTTTAAATTACGCACAATATATGCTTGTATTATTTATTTGCGGGTAATCCGGCGAGCAAACTTCCATCCCGGCAGGAGCGGTTCCGCTCCAGTTCTCCTAACCATCCCGTACAAAATATTTCTTAGCTCAATATATCATTTTTAGTCCTATTAGGATTTAATTATTTCACAAATTAGCCAATTTGGCATTATTTGACTATAATTACAACAGCTTTTCAATTATTGCCTAATTACACATTTTATGCTATTTCAATTCAATAATTAGTCATATTATATTTTAAATACTAGTTAATTACCTTAATTTAACCAATTTAGCCTTAATATCATTTTTTATGTAATCATTAGCTATTTTTATTAATTATTTACCGATTTAATTGGGTATTTAACGAGTAGCCATTTTTTATTTAAAATATAGCCTAAATTCAATCTAGTCCTAACCCATTTAATTTAGCCCAATACACAGGCCCAATCTCTAAGCCTACCCAACCCAATCCTGTGTGTAATCTAGATCATTGATCAAATTAGATCAACGGCCAAGATTCACTCTTACCTTAATTAGTCCTAGACGACTACCCCCCTTCCCCTCATTCACTCCCCGTTCAAACGCACCTCTCTCTCTCTCTCCCTCTCGCTCTCTCTCTCTCTATCTCTGATTTTCTCTAGAACCTTCTGGTCTCCCTCCTCTCCGATGGACTCTGTCCATCCTCTTCGGCCAACTCCCTCGTCGGAAGCTATGTCCTCTCACCCTCTCCTGGCCTCCGCTTCACCCCACGCCGGTTTGATGATACCTTGAGGCCCTCAGGTGAACCTGGAGCAGTTCAACTCCCCCATGGTCCCTCATGCCATTTTTCGGCCACCTCCGGCCGTCTGAGTAAGAGCTATGACTTTTCCGGATAAATCCTGCGACATCTTTAAGGTTTTCTTATCTTCTTAGGGTTCTCTGAAACCCTAGCTCTCAAGATTTTTCAATTTTTCTTTAGATCTGTCTTAGATATACGCATATTATGAAGATTTTACATGTGTCCTTCAACAAACCTTCATATTTCTAAACGTCTCTTCATCTCAAAATTAGGGTTTCATAACCCCTCTTTCAAAATGATTTTTTTCTTCTGCTTTTAGTATCATTCTGTGATTCTTTCTGTGTTTCAATGATTTATCCGAAGTTCTCTTTTCATTTGACTTAATATGTTGATAACTCTATGTTTCTGATTCTCTCCCTGACTAATGTGTTCGTTTAATTTCATGAACTCTTATTTCTCATAAATGTTTTAAGTGTTCTGTGATTTTACCCTATTTTTTGCTTACTAGGGTTCCTGGTTTTGTTTTCTTCTTTTTATATTTTGTTCGTTCGGTTTAATCCCTTTGGTGTTACTGCTTTGTCTCTAAACCTATGTGTGATTTTGCTACTACAGTCATTAGGTTTTTTTTTTACTCTTTAATTCTCCATGTTCATTTAATGTGTGCTATCATCGCCTCCCTAATTCTATGTGGTTATTTACCTTTCTATGATTTTGCTTGCTTATTATTTGCCTAATTGATGTTATTCCTGATTTATTTGAATCCTTGATTCCTTGAGATTTAAAAAACCTTACTGATTTCTTATGGACTACTCTTACTGACTTCCGACTTTTAACTTATTTCTTACCTTGCTACATGGTTGATTTACTGTTAATTGATCCCTATTTCCTTAATTAAATCTGATGAACATAGTCACAATTGCATACTTCTATTGGGTTGAAATTGTTTCCTTATATGGTATACGCATGGGAACTTTCCTTATTTTGTTATTTGCCTATTCCGTTTAATTTTTAACCCCTTCAATCAAGGGGTACTCATGCTGATTTCACACTGTTTGAAATTCCCTTTAGTCGTTCCTTATTTGTACTCACCGTTTGAATAACTCCCTTAATTATGGGATACTTGTGCTGATTTCACTCTGATTGATACTAATTTCCGTAATTGTTAATTGATTCTTATTTTTTACCTTATTTCAACCCAACTTTCAAAAACTATATATATATGTATGCCCTTCTCTCATTTGAAACACGAACTAATCTGCTCAGCTCTCTCTCTCACAACTAAAAACTCTATGCTCTCTCTCTTTTCTGTGGTAGTTACTACTATTCTAAACCGGCTGCAAGCCAAGGCTAACTATTGTGCATATTCTACTTCCTGTTTGTGTTACTTCTTTCTTCACTTCACTGGTATGTTCTAATTCAGATTTCAGTTCTAAAACCAACATGTTTCTACCACTGTTGCAATTCATTGTGTTTCTAATTTGCTTTTACTTATTATTTTGTTGTTCAACATGTAACTAGGATCCTGAACTCCATTCACATGATAAGTTATACTCTATTTGTCATAACCAACATGTCTTTATGTACTTGATACATATTCTATGTGAATCTTCATGCCTATGTTTGATACATTAGTTTGATTAGGGTAAATCCTACTGTCTTGAACTATTTGGTCATGTTATGTTAGTATAATCCTATACCCTAATGTATCCCCCAATCTCCTGAATCCTTAGGAACTTCTGATTGTGTACTGCCTTCTACATGTTTTCCCTCACATGCTCTATATTTGTCCCTCAAATCCCATTACCCTGCTTGTGATTGTTGGACTATTCCTGGTCCTTTGTGTGATGTTGAACTTGTTGGTGTTCCTGCCACTTCTTTGTTATAAAACTATTTCAATCAAGTTTCCCTCTTCAAAACTGTTTTCTTACTTACCCTTTTCAAAACTGATTTCTTACTTAACCTTTTCAAAACTATGTCGAGCACTCTCACTCTACTCTTAGATCATTAAGTTCTGGCCCCCTCTTTGTGAGCATTGCATTGGGACCCTTGAGCTCCCTCTGAACTTTGACACACAAAGGCTGGCCATTTCACACTGCACTTACTCTCTATCTTGGCTATAAAATCTGGGTGTGAGCACTGCTTGGGATCCCTTGAGGTCCTTAGAGAACTCTGACACATCCGGATTGTTAAAAGGCTGTGAAACATTACTTGGCATTGAGGACATGGAGATCTGGGCCTATACTGTAGGCTCCCTATAGTTAACTTCTTATTTTCTTTACTTTCAGTTATGTAATTCCTATTCCGTGGTCTGTAATAAATAATTGTAAAGGGTTGGATAGTGAAAAGTGGTGGGTAATATGCATGTTGTAGTGTAATCAAGGGTAGAAATAATGCTTCCTAGGTTTACTCTCTCTATGTGCAATAGCAGCCATGTTAAGGTACAACATGCCACATGCCATGCATTAGATATCATGTTATTTAGGATTTATATGTACTGTTTTCAGCATCTCATCATCACTTTGAAATCCTTTCTATAGGGTAAATAATACCAACAAAATAAATTGCTATTATGTGGTTCTGCCTTGTAAACATGTTCTGAAACTTCATCTAGAAATCCTGTCTTAGGATAAATGTGTTTCACTCATCATGCTGCAAAGATGCTCCGCACTTAGAAATCCTGTTTTTTTAAAGATAAACAACATAAAAAGTTGTCACCTATGTTATTCATGAAACTGTGCATAATGTCGTGATTCTATGTGCATTTAGAGATCCTGTTTTAGCAACTGCATATGCATCATTCTGCATTAGACATCATATTATAGGATCGTACTCATTTAACTACACTTAGTCTAAATAAAGATGTATAAAACAGTCCTCCTGTTCTAACAAACTGGTAATTAGTCTCTGAATATTTGCAACACTTAGAACTGCATGCTATTAGGTATAACGACCTGAAATTGTCATCATAACTGCTACACGCCTAGGCAAGTCTTAGGTAATCAGCCATAAAGAAATAAAATCAGAACTTTTCTTTGTGATTAGTGTTCAACTGTCAGTATGTTTAAAACCAGTAGGGAAGCCTGATTAAGACTTCCTCTCTGAGTTATGCAATAAATTTGTCTTTGTGTCACTTAAATGCCATGCTTAGGATCTGAACCTGAATCTGGACCTTAACTGTGTATGAGTCATGTTGTTTATGTGTACTATGTGTGGAGGTATACTTGAGCCTTTTATTTTCTTTCCATGCTCCCCTTTTAATTGAAGTCCTATATGTTTTATTATGTGCGCCTTAGTAATTTTTACCTTTAAAACCTGAGGGTCTGCCTAGCACCTCCCTTATAGAATAAAAGTCCTAAATTCCTCCGGGAATGATAGGAAGGGACGGGTCACAGCATGCAATAGAGGTCGAGACCAACACTTGATTTAGTTACTTTCACGGGGTGGGAAAGGGAAGAATATGGATATGATGACCGGTGCGTTAATACCACGTGTGGCTCCTCTTCGAGGAGTGTCATATCGGGTATTGCATTGATGTGATCCATATTATTATAAACCTGGGATACCCTTTATATGCTTAGATCGTAATCCTTTCAAAATCTAACCTTCTTTAATATTTTCAAATATCTGCATGCTTAAGACTTAAATCCCCTCTTATTTGAGCCTTTATTTGTTTGTTTGCTAAGCCGTACAAATTCACAAAAGTTGTTTGGCCGGGAACCACACTTGTGGATCCTGTCTAACACCTTCCCCTTAGGATAATTTCAAGCCCTTACCCTATCTCTGGTTAACAACGTAGTTGTAAATGAACCCCTTTGGTGTCCTAATGCACCTTTAAAAATCGTTAGGTGGCGACTCTCAAAAACACAAACCCCTTTCCCAAAAGGAAAGAATTTTCTCAACTGAATTTCATAAACCCGCTCTCCGCGAGGAAAGAGGGGGCGCGACAGAAGGTTGTCACGCCATCCATCTTCGAGAAGAGCCACCCGGTTCACACAAATTCCACCTTTGGAAAGAACCGTGGCATTAAGAAAACCAAAGGGTTATTGATCACGAAAAAATGTAGAAAGAAGCTACAAATTCAAAAAGAAGCTACTAAATGGAATAAGAAGCTACAAACTTATAAAGTAAAATGCGGAAAGTAGAATGAATATGTACAATAGGGGAGTGAAATGAATATACACAAAATGGGGATGAATATATACATGGAATGGTAAAATTATATACATACCAAAAGTGAAAAATAACGAAAATAAAAATTCGATAAGTAAAAACATAAAGAAAAAACAGTATCAAAATTTATTACAAACCATCAAAATCATCATATCCAAATAAGTCCCCCCCCCCCCCCCCCTCAAATAAAAATTATCATTTTCCTCAATGCTAAAAGCAAAAATAGAATAGAGGGGGGATAGAGAGTAAAGAGAACTCCCTATGAGGCCTCTATCTACATGGGGTCACTAGTGGGGTCATGTGGTTTTCCAGACTCATCACCCCCCTCGGGTCCTCCAGCTCAATCTCCAAGTCCTCAGTTTGGGTATCACCACTCTCCTCACCGTCTCTCTATCAGCCTCTTGCTCTGGTACCTGTGTTGGCTGTGTTTTCTGTGCTGCAGGGGCAGTCTCTCCCATAAGGAGATCCAGAGGAATGTCGCCAGTGGAAGTAAGTTTCTCCACCTCATTCTTCAAAGTCTCTTGACTCTTATTCACCTTCCTCAACTGTTTACCCAGCTCCTTGATCGCCTTCTCATGAGTACCCAAAGACTCCAGAATCTTCTTTTGGTTGTCAAGGATAGTCTTTAATGATTCATCCACTGATGGAGGCATCTGGAGCTGTGCTGGAACTGTCTAAGCGGAGACTGCACTGGATAAGGCAGATAGCTTTGAAGTAGCTACCTGCATCCAGTTGTTGATGGTGTCAAAGTCCGATTAACCCTCAGTGCAACTTGAGGGTAAGATGATAAAGAGGTCACAGAAGGTGGGATAGAGGTAGATGGCCCTGAAGGTGGATGTGGCATGGCAACCGATGAACCCTCGGTTGTGGAAAGCTCGGACCTAGTGGCCACTACCCTTTGCTCTTCAGACTGTCCAACAAAGGTAGTGGCTTTGCCTTTGGACTTGGGGTTGTTTGGACCCTGAAGGCTGTACCAGGAGAAGGGCCTTTTTGGCTTCACTTTCGTATCAAAGCCTTTTCGGATTCTGAAAAAACTTAGCTTTTATAGAGAAGTATTATTATATAAGGATACTGTTCTACGTAAGTTTAACCGTAGATGGTCTCTTAATGGTTTGAATGCTCTTGTCACCGGTGGAACTTCTGGAATTCGTTGAGTTGCATTTTAAATTTTCTTCTACGGTAGTGTTTGGTATTGACGGAAGTCATTTTTTAGGCAAATGTTTCATGAAAAAGTGGTTTTGGATTTAATTGCTACATTTTTCAATAAAAAGGAGAAAACAACTTACCTTACTTATGGAGAATAACTTTTAACTTCTTATTCCTTGTTCCAACTAACACTAAGACATTATTATTAATACATATATACTTGGGAAAAAAAATTCACGAATCAACAGTAAATAAGGAAAGAGAATCAGAGTCGTTACAAGACATTTATAGTTACGAATGCGTCGGTTATGATTATCAACCATAACGAGCAATTAATACCATTAATGAATTTATAATAAATAGAAAAAAATATTATAATTAGATACTCCTATATAAGGATAAAGAATCTCACTTGAAGGACACGTTCACACATTACTGAAATATACTTACAATTTCTTGCTTTACCAAAGCCTTCTATTTAATTTGAGGGATAGATTATCATTTCATTCCTTATTTCTTTTTGCTAATTCTCATTGTTATTTTTATTTCTTTCTTTTCAAATGGATTGTTGAGGAAGTAAGGTATTATTTGGTTATCAGTATCCCGATTTATTCTAAATATAGGCTTTGACTAAAAATCCTATTTTTTGGTTAAACAAATTGGTTCCATTACCGGGAATCTGATAATCTTTTTACTTTCCAAATCCTTCTTTCTCACAACCAAATTATGTCAACTAGTAACAATAATAACCAACTGAACCTTCAAGATGGAACACCACCACATCACTCTCCAACAGAATCCCCTTGCCATTCCCGAGAAGGATCACCTAAGAGATCCACATCATACGCTAATGATCAACAAGGGGATGAACAAACCGTAGAATAAGACACTCTAAATCAGTTGATTGCGGAACACGTGAATAATGCTCTTCAGGCCTTTGTTTGGGGGTTGCCTAACTCGCCGCAAACTCCTCTACCAGCCAACACATCGACTTTAGAAAACCCACGCTTAAGGCTCGGCAACTCTGGAAGTGGAGGAGTTCCTAATGAATCCCGTGATGGGAGGTTAGGTACGCCTAATAACTCAGATTTACAAATTTTGGTACTAACTTTGCAGAAACAGTTGAAAGAGCAGAACGATCGCATAGAGCAAATACCCGGCGTACCTCCTGTAATAAAAGGTATGGATATTGATAAGTATTTGCAGCAACCTTGGAAGCCGAGTGCCCTCTGCTAATTCCTAAAAAGTTCAAAATGTCTGATATTCTAAAATATGACGGAACAAACGACCCACGAGATCACGTAATTGCGTTTACAACTGGCGTAAACGGAAATGATTTAACCAAGTCGGAAATTGAATCAGTTTTGGTCAAAAAATTTGGAGAAACACTCACGAAAGGGGAATTAACATGATATTCTCTTTTACCTGAAAACTCTATTGATTCTTTTGATGAGCTTGCAGATTCATTCATAAAAGCACATTCGGGAGCTCAAAAGGTTGGAAAAAGGATGGAAGACATCTTTAAGGTAAAACAGGGAGATAAATAGTTACTTAGGGAATTTGTGGATAGATTTTAACGTGAAAGGATGATGCTACCACGAGTACATGATAATTGGGAAGCTATGGCGTTTGTAAGCAATTTAAACGAAAAAAGTTCAGAAGCTACGAGAAGACTTAAGGAAAGTTTGCGAGAGTTTCCTGCTACAACATGGAATGATGTGTACAACACGTATAGTATGAAGCTGCGGATAGAAGAAGATACGGTTACACAGTCAAGGGTCAATGAAAGAGAAAGTTTGAGATGTTCAGAATATGAAAAAAGGTCCGAGAAAAACAGGTATGAACCTTCATGGGACCTGCGGGACGAGATTCACGGTCTAAGCAGGAAAACATATGATCTGACCCCAGATCAAGGCACAAAAATGGGGGTTCATCATCCAGGTTCAGAAAGGGACGGGATGCGCGAAGTAGTGATTCTAACACAGACGCAAGGATTGGAGATTACAGTTTCAATGTTAGCACTTCCGAGTTGGTAGTTGTTTTAAGAAGTATGGGAGATAAGGTATGTTGGCCTAAAGAAATAAGATCAAAACCGAGCAAAAGAAATCCAGATTTTTGGTATGAGTTTCACTATGATCATGGCCATAAAACAGTAGATTGTAGATTATTACAAGTTGAAGTTGAGCATTTGTTGAAGCAGGGTTACTTAACTGACTTGTTTAGTGAGAACGGTAGGCAATACTGTATGAAGAATAGACAAGAGCCTCCAAAACCTCCGTCTCCAAAGAGAACAGTCAATGTGATAAGCGGGGGGAGATGAGGTCAATGGTGTGACATACAAAAAAGACGTCAAAAGTCACAGTTATTCATGGAAAGCGAGTTCTCCATGTTTTGGATGAAGACAATATAACATTTGATGATGCAGATGCGGATGGCTTGTTAATTCCTCACAATGATGCGCTGGTAATATCTTTACTTGTACCTGATACTAATGTAAAACGAGTTTTGATTGATCCAGGTTGCTCCGCATATATCATTCTTCTAAGGGTCGTGAATGAAATGCAAGCTACCGACAAGGTTCTACCAAAAACACGATCTTTGTTTGGACTTGATAATTCAAGTGTTATCACAAAAGGGGAAATAGTGCTCACCATATTTGTAGAGGGAATTGTCAAGGATACGAAATTTCAGGTGATAGATACTGACATGGCTTATAATATGATTCCTGAAAGGCCATGGATTCATGATATGGGCGTTGTACCATCTACATTACATCAAGTTATTAGGTTTCCTTCACAATGAGGGATTCGACAAATCCGTGGAGATCAACATGCTTCTAAAAATATCAATTCAGTGGCGGATTCAAGAACATCAATTGGTGTTACAAATGAGAAATAGCAACTACAGAATTCAGTTGAGGATATAATAATACAAACCTCAACTGAAAGTGTTTCAGGATAGACGGATGCAGATGCAAGACCCGATGTTATTCAAGAACCAGAAGAGAATGAAAACATCAAAACAACGACTGAAGAACTTGAGGCTATCATGCTATTCAAGCACTGTCCATACATAAAAGTTTACATCGGAGCGAAACTGAGCCTGGAAATGAAAGGTAAATTAGTTAAGTTTTTAGAAGCTAACACAAATTTCTTTGCTTGGTCGCATTCATATATGACAGGTATACCACCGGAGGTGATGACCCACAAACTGAATGAAAATCCATTGTACCCACCTGTCAAGCAAAAGAAAAGGAAGCAAGGGTCCTTTAAAAATCAAGTGATTCAAGATGAGGTACAAAATCTTATAAAAATTGGATCTATACGAGAGGTAAAGTACCCAAACTGGTTAGCTAATACTGTGGTAGTTCCAAAAAAGAATGGAAAATGGCGGGTTTCCGTAGATTATACTGATCTAAATAAATCCTAAAGATTTGTTTCCTTTATCGCATATAGATAAGTTAATTGATTCTACCGCATGTCATGAGCTATTAAGTTTTTTAGATGCATATTCAGGTTATAATCAAATAGAGATGGATCCCCTAGATGAAGAAAAAACTTCATTTATTATAGACATGGGAACTTATTGTTACAAAGTCATGCCCTTTGGTTTAAAAAATAATGGGGCCACATATCAAAGTGGTGACTAAAATGTTTCAAGAACACCTGGGAAAGACCATGGAAGTCTACATTGATGATATGTTAGTCAAGTCAACACATGCAGGGGATCATTTTCAACACCTTTCAAGCACCTTCAAAATTCTCCGCAAATAGAATTTGAAGTTAAATCCAGAAAAATGTGCTTTTGGCGTGACTTCAAGTAAGTTTTTAGGATTTCTTGTTTCTAACAGGGGCATTGAAGTGAATCCTACACTGATCAAAGCCATTGAGGAGATACTTGACATACTCACGAGCAAAAAAGAGGTGCAGAGGTTAACAAGGAGGATAGAAGCTTTGGGAAGATTTATTTCCAAATCTTCAGAGAAAAGTTTTAAATTCTTTTCAGTATTGAAAAAGCAAAACCAATTTGAGTGTACTGACGAATGTCAACAAGCCCTCAAAAATCTAAAATCATATTTGTCAAATCCTCCCCCACTGGCCAAATCGAAGGACGGAGAAAGGCTACTCATTTATCTCGATGTATCAGAAATGGCGGTAAGCGCGGTGGGTGCGAGAAGATAGAGGTAAATAATATCCAATTTATTATGTTAGCAAATCTTTGCTGGATGCTGAAACACGATATCCTCACTTAGAAAAACTTGCTTTAGCATTAATTATGGCATCTAGAAAGTTGAGACCTTAATTTCAATGTCATCCTACCTCTGTTGTAACTGCTTTTCCTCTAAGGAATATATTGCATAAACATGAACTATCTGTAGGTTAGCTAAATGGGCAATATAACTCAGTGAATATGATATCATATATCACCCTATAATTGCAATAAAATCGCAGGTTTTAACAGATTTTTTGACAGATTTTAGCAAAAATATAGTTCCTGAAGCAGAAAAAGAACTACAGGTATTTACCGGATCTAATCCGGAGACTTGGATTTTATTTACCGATGGCTCCTCGAATGTTAAAGGAGCGGGTTTAGGTATTTTTCTAATCCCAACTTCGGGTGAAATCATAAGACAAGCAATAAAATGCTATCCCATTACTAACAATGAAGCGGAGTACGAAGCTGTGGTTGAAGGTTTGGAACTAACACGAGAACTCGGTATAGAACACATTATAACAAAAAGTGATTTGCAACTATACTTACATAGCGAGAGAGGAACAAATGCAACAATATTTGAAAAAGGCACGAGAATTGATCAGACAGTTTCAGTCATGGAAAATCATGCAAATACCCAGGGAGAAAAATGCAGAAGCAGATGCGTTAGCTAATCTCGCGTCTGTTGTGGAGATAACAAATGCAGAGAATGCTATAGTAATACATTTGTTTCATTCGGCGTTCGACCAAGATAAAAATGAGGTAAATTTTAACAATTTGACTTGAGATTAGGGAAACAAATTTGTTAACATTTTACAGTATGAAATTTTACTTGAAGACAAAAAAAGTCTCAAACACTTCGCCGAAAAGCTGCCCGGTACTGTTTGGGTCGAGGAAATCTATATCGAAAAATGTTCGGAGGACCTTTAGCAAGATGTCTCGGACCTTCTCAAATGAAATATGTGATGAGAGAAGTACATGAGGGGCATTGTGGAAATCACTCTGGAGGAAGATCATTGGTGAAAACTCTAATAAGAGAAGAATACTACTGGCCAAAAATTGAAGAAGATGCGGAAAGTTTTGTGACCAAATGTGATAAATGCCAACGATATGGAAACAATATGAATCACCCAGTGGAGCTATTACATCCAGTTATTTCATCCTGGCCTTTTCGAAGTGGGGGATGGATATCGTGGGTCCTTTACCTCAAGCTAAAGGAAAGATACAATTTCTATTAGTATTGACAGATTATTATTTAAAATGGATAGAAGCATGAGCTTTTAATCAGGTGCCAGAAAAATAAGTCATGGACTTTATTTGGCGAAACACTATTTGGAAGTTTGGAATTCCAAAAGAAATCGTGTGTGATAATGGCCCACAATTCATAGGCACGAAAATCACAAACTTTTTTCAAAGTTGGCAGATTAAAAGGATAACGTCCGCACTTTACCACCCTGTGGCCAATGGGCAAGATGAGTCAACAAAAAAATATTATTATTTATAATTTGAAGAAGAGATTAGAAGAGTCAAAAGGCAAATGGCCCGAAGTGTTACCAGGAGTTTTATGGGCTTATCGAACGACAACAAAAACAGGCACAAGAGTTACTCCGTTTTCACTTGTCTATGGTGATGGAGCCTTAATTCCAGTTGAGATAGATGAACCAAGTACAAGGTATACACAAGAAACCGAGGAGTCTAAATGAGAAAGAGATTCAAATAAATTTGGATTTACTAGAGGAAAGGAGAAAAGCGACGCTGATAAGAATGTTGGCTCAGAAACAAATGATTGAGCGATACTATAACAGGAAAGCTAATCTGAGATATTTCAAGATTGGGGACTTCGTCCTCAAAAAGTTATTTCAATAAACAAAAGCAACTAATGTAGGAGAATTGAGTCCAAATTGGGAAGGCCCCTATAGGGTTCGAGGCTTCTCTAGAAAAGGAGCAATAGAGTTGGAAACCATGGATGACAAGATACTACCATCAAATTGGAATCTGTTCATATGAAGAAGTATTACTTTTAGATGAAGAAATTACCCACGGACATGTATCACTCAATTATAAATTTATTTTGTTCTTTGAATTATACTAACAATTTTAGATGATAGGAAAAAAGCTAGTCCGTACCAAATGATGAAATTAATTAGACCCGAAAGACACACGGAATACTAAATAAATTCTGGTCTATGTTATGCATTCATCATCTAAATATATATTAATTATGCAGTCATTATCTAAATATATATCTCCGAGTCCCCTTTGTATATTCCTTTTTAGGAAATAGACCACAAGCAAGGAGTAACCCAGTGTTCGAGATTCATACTTCAAAGCTCCAACACTGTGGGGAACTATACATATAGAAGCCTGAAACTTTGAAGAAAACTTGGAATGGAATAGACTTGAAAAAAGGACACGAGTTATGAGTTTTAGGCCAAAAATTAGTCACGGGATAATAGACCCGATATAAATTTCAAAGGTGTGTTACAAAGAAAGCAGTTATGAAAGTGTTGTATGCATAAATGTTGTACAAGTTTTATATATGCTTAAATGAAAAATGATGTACGACATTTGAAAGTTCAAAGCATAAAACTTCCTCAAATTATTTCTTTTTCATGTTTCCCAGAAGTGTTTCCCGAAGATCTTCCTGGAGTCGCTCCGATAGAGAGATTGACTTTGGAATTGATCTACTCCCAAGAACTAAGCCGATATTTGTTCCGCCTTATAGAATGGCTCCAGCAGAGTTGAAAGAGATTAAAGTCCAGTTGAAAGATCTTCTATATAAGGGATTTATAAGGCCAAGTGTCTCACCTTGGGGCGCACTGGTCTTGTTTTTCCAAGAAGGATGTGTCTTTGCGCATATGCATTGACTATCGTCAGTTGAATAAAGTCACCATCAAGAACAAGTACCCTCTTCCCAGAATAGATTTCTTATCTGATCAACTTCAGCGTGCCCAGTGTTATTCCAAGATTGACCTCAGATCGGGATACCATCAGTTGAAGGTTAAGGAAGTTGATATTCCAAAAACAGCTTTCAGGCCTCGATAGGGCATTTAGAATTTTTGGTAATGTAATTTGGTTTAACGAATGCACCAACAACTTTCATGGACCTTATGAATAGGGTCTTCAATCCTTATATTGATTTATTTGTTATTGTGTTTATTGGTGACATCTTTATTTATTTCCGTAGTGAGAATGACCATGCGAAACATCTCATAATTGTGTTGCAGACTTTTCTATGTATGAATTTTGGCTGAAATCAGTAGCATTTTTGGGCCATGTCATCTCAGAGGAAGGCGTGAAGGTGGAATTTTAGAAAATAGAGGCAGTGAATAATTGTCCTAGACTCACCTTAGTATTCGATATAAGAAGTTTCTTGGGTCTAGCAGGCTATTACAGCCGTTTCGGAGAGGGATTTTCCTCTATCTCGTCCCCTTTGACTAGATAGACTCAGAAGAAGGTCACGTTTCAATGGTCAGACGCTTGCGAGAAAGGTTTTGAGGAGTTAAAGAAGAGGATGACTTCAACTCCAGTCTTGACACTACCAGAAGGAACCGAAGGGTTCATTATTTATTGTGATGCTTCAGGGGTTGGTATTGGGTGTGTATTAATGCAACATGGTAAAGTCATAGCCTAAGCATCGAGGTAACTCAAGACCCACGAGAAGAATTTTCCGACTCATGATCTTGAGTTAGTAGTTGTGGTATTTGCGCTTAAGATCTGGCGCCATTATTTGTATGGGGTGCATGTTGACATTTTTGTAGATCATAATAGTCTCTAGTACATTTTCAAGCAAAGAGAATTAAATCTACGTCAGAGAAGGTGGCTTGAATTGCTTAAAAATTATGATGTTGATATCCTCTATCATCCCGGGAAAGAAAATATTATAGTCGATGCTCTCAGTCGGTGTTCTATGGGAAGCCTAGCTCATGTGAGGCAGACAAGCAAACTACGATGAAGGAAGTCCACTGCTTAGCAAGTCTAGGAGTTCAAATTTTGGGCTCCGAAGATGGTGGATTTGTTCTTCAGAACACGGTTGAATCCTCCTTAGTAGCCTAAGTGAAGGAAAAATAGTTTAGTGCTCCCTACTTATTGCAGCTGAAGGAGGGAATTCACAAACACAAGACTACGACTTTTGAACAAGGAGGAGATGATGGTACTTTGAGATATAGAGGCAGACTGTGTTCCAGATGTAGATGGGCTCAAAGAGCGGATTATGTACGAATTCTGGCTGAAATCAGTAGCATTTTTCGTCAATGTCATCTCAGGGGAAGGTGTGAAGGTGAACTTTTTGTAAATATAGGCAGTGAAGAATTGTCCTAGACCCACCTTAGTATCCGATATAAGAAGTTTCTTGGGTCTATCAGGCTATTACAGCTGTTTCGGAGAGGGATTTTCCTATATCTCGTTCCCTTTGACAAGATAGACTCAGAAGAAGGTCAAGTTTCAATGGTCGGACGCTTGCGAGAAAGTTTTAAGGAGTTAAAGAAGTGGATGACTTCAACTCCAGTCTTGACACTACCGGAAGGAACCGAAGGGTTCGTTGTTTATTGTGATGCTTCAGGGGTTGGTATTGGGTGTGTATTAATGCAACATGGTAAAGTCATAGCCTAAGCATCGAGGTAACTCAAGGCTCACGAGAAGAATTTTCCGACTCATGATCTTGAGTTGGCAGCTGTGGTATTTGCGTTTAAGATCTATGCCATTATGTATGGGGTGCATGTTAACATTTTTGCAGATCATAATAGTATCTAGTACATTTTCAAGCAAAGAGAATTAAATCTACGTCAGATAAGGTGGCTTGAATTTCTTAAATATTATGATGTTGATATCCTCTATCATCCGGGAAAGAAAATATTATAGTCGATGCTCTCAGTCGGTGTTCTATGGGAAGCCTAGCTCATGTTGAGGCAGACAAGTGAACTACGATGAAGGAAGTCCACCGCTTAGCAAGTCTAGGAGTTCGACTTTTGGGCTCTGAAGATGGTGGCGTTGTTCTTCAGAACACGGTTGAATCCTCCGTAGTAGCCTAAGTGAAGGAAAAATAGTTTAGTGATCCCTACTTATTGCAGCTGAAGGAGGGAGTTAACACAAGACTACGACTTTTGAACAAGGGGGAGATGATGGTACTTTGAGGTACAAAGGCAGACTGTGTGTTCCAGACATAGATGGGCTCAAAGAGCGGATTATGTATGAATTCAGGCTGAAATCAGTAGCATTTTTCGGCAATGTCATCTTCGGGGAAGGCGTGAAGGTGAACTTTTAGTAAATAGAGGCAGTGAAGAATTGTTCTAGACCCACCTTAGTATCCGATATAAGAAGTTTCTTGGGTCTAACAGGCTATTACAACCGTTTCAGAGAGGGATTTTCCTATATCTCGTCCCCTTTGACTAGATAGACTCAAAAGAAGGTCAAGTTTCAATGGTCGGACTCTTGCGAGTAAGGTTTTAAGGAGTTAAAGAAGAGGATGACTTCAACTCCAGTCTTGACACTACCGGAAGGAACCAAAGGGTTCATTTTTTATTGTGATGCTTCAGGGGTTGGTCTTGGGTGTGTATTAATGTAACATGGTAAGGTCATAGCCTAAGCATCGAGGTAACTCAAGGCTCACGAGAAGAATTTTCCGACTCATGATCTTGAGTTAGCAGTTGTGGTATTTGCACTTAAGATCTGGAGCCATTATGTATGGGGTGCATGTTGACATTTTTGCAGATCATAATAGTGTCTAGTACATTTTCAAGCAAAGAGAATTAAACCTACGCCAGAGAAGGTGGCTTGAATTGCTTAAAGATTATGATGTTGATATCCTCTATAATCCCGGGAAAGAAAATATTGTAGTCGATGCTCTTAGTCGGTGTTATATGGGAAGCCTAGCTCATGTTGAGGCAAACAGGCGAACTATGACGAAGGAAGTCCACCGCTTAACAAGTCTAGGAGTTCGACTTTTGGGCTCTGAAGATGGTGGCGTTGTTCTTCAGAACACGGTTGAATCCTCCTTAGTAGCCTAAGTGAAGGAAAAATAGTTTAGTGATCCCTACTTATTGCAGCTGAAGGAGGGAATTCACAAACACAAGACTACGAATTTTGAACAAGGGGGAGATGATGGTACTTTGAGGTACAGAGGCAGACTGTGTGTTCCAGACATAGATGGGCTCAAAGAGCGGATTATGTATGAATTTTGGCTAAAATCAGTAGCATTTTTGGGCCATGTCATCTCAGGGGAAGGCGTGAAGGTGGACTTTTAGAAAATAGAGGCAGTGAAGAATTTTCCTAGACCCACCTTAGTATCTGATATAAGAAGTTTCTTGGGTCTAGCAGGCTATTAAAGCCGTTTCAGAGAGGGATTTTCCTCTATCTCGTTCCCTTTGACTAGATAGACTCACAAGAAGGTCAAGTTTCAATGGTCGGACGCTTGCGAGAAAGGTTTTGAGGAGTTAAAGAAGAGGATGACTACAACTCCAGTCTTGACAATATCGGAAGGAACCGAAGGGTTCGTTGTTTATTGTGATGCTTCAGGGGTTGGTCTTGGGTGTGTATTAATGCAACATGGTAAAGTCATAGCCTAAGCATCGAGGTAACTCAAGGCTCACGATAAGAATTTTTCGACTCATGATCTTGAGTTAGCAGTTGTGGTATTTGCGCTTAAGATCTGGCGCCATTATTTGTATAGGGTGCATGTTGACATTTTTGCAGATCATAATAGTCTCTAGTACATTTTCAAGCATAGAGAATTAAATCTACGTCAGAGAAGGTGGCTTGAATTGCTTAAATATTATGATGTTGATATCCTCTATCTTCCCGGGAAAGAAAATATTGTAGTCGGTGTTCTATGGGAAGCCTAGCTCATGCTGAGGCAGACAAGCAAACTATGACGAAGGAAGTCCACCGCTTAGAAAGTCTAGGAGTTTTACTTTTGGTCTCCGAAGATGGTGGCGTTGTTCTTCAGAACACGGTTGAATCTTCCTTAGTAGCTTAAGTAAAGGAAAAATAGTTTAGTGATCCCTACTTATTGCATCTGAAGGAGGGAATTCACTAACACAAGACTACGACTTTTGAACAAGGGGGAGATGATGGTAGTTTGAGGTACAGAGGCAGACTGTGTGTTCCAGATGTAGATGGGCTCAAAGAGCGGATTATGTCAGAAGCCCACAATTCCAGGTATTCCATTCACCCAAGCTCCACAAAGATGTATTATGATCTTAAGGAGATTTATTGGTGGAACGATATGAAAAAGAACATAGCAGATTTTGTGGCTAAGTGTCCAAATTGTCAGCATGTGAAAGTCGAACACCAGAGGTCTGGTGGTTTAGCTCAGAGTATAGAAATTCTTGTTTGGAAAAGGGAGATGATAAACATGGACTTCATAACAGGTCTACCTCGCTCGTTTTGGAATCATGATTTGATTTGGGTGATTGTAGACCGACTTACCAAGTTAGATCACTTCTTTCCTACTACAAATTTAGTAGAGGATAACGCCAAGTTGTATATACAGGAAATTGTTTGATTGCATGGACTCCTTTTTCTATCATCTCAGATCGTGGTGCTCAGTTCACAACAAAATTTTGGTAATCCTTTAAAAAAAGATTGGGCACAAGAGTGAAGCTCAGCACAACTTTTCATCCTCAGACAGATGGCCAAGCAGAGCGCACGATTCAGACTCTTGAGGATATGTTGAGGGCATGTGTTATCCATTGTAAAGGTAATTAGGATGATCATCTACCCCTCATTGAGTTTTCTAATAATAACAGCTATCACTCTAGTATCAAAGTGGCACTGTATGAAGCTCTATATGGACGAAGGTGCAGATCACCAATTGGTTGGTTCGAAGTTCGCAAAGTGGAGTTGTTCGGACCCGATTTGGTCTATCAGGCTATGGAGAAAGTCAATTTAATAAAGAGCATTTGAAGACGGCTCAGAGTCGCCAAAAGTCCTATAGGACGTGCGCAGTAGAGACTTAGGGTTCAAAGTTGATGATTAGGTATTTCTGAAAGTTTCACTATGAAAGGCGTTATGAGATTTGGGAGGAAGGGGAAGCTTAGTCCCCCATATATTGGGCCATATAGAATCCTGCGAAGGATCAGGCATGTGGCTTCTGAGTTAGAATTGCCACAAGAATTAGCTTTTGTACACCCAGTGTTTCATGTGTCTATGTTGAAGAAATTCATAGGAGACCCGTCACTTGTGGATCCTACGGATATTATAGGGGTTAAAGCCTGACTTACGAAGAGATTCCAGTGGATATTCTTGATCTTCATAACTGCAAGCTTAGAACTAAGGAAATTGCTTTAGTGAAAGTGCTTTAGAGGAATCAAAAGATTGAAGAGGCTACGTGGGAGGCCGAAGAGGACATGAAGTCCAGATATCCCCATCTCTTTGAAGAGAAAACGAAAAATGTGGAAGGTAATTAACCTTTCTATTTAGACCTTATATTATAATCGCTATGTGTTTCAGTATTTAGGCAGCTCAGTATTCAGTAATCACGTATTTGTTCAGTTTAGTATACATGTGTTCATTACAATACAATATTCACATGTTTCCATAAGACCCGTTTAAGGTCCATAGTTAGTCGTAGTTACAGCCAGGACAATCATTCAAGGACGAAGGTTCCAAGGGGGAGATAATATAACACCCTGTTAATTTGGTTTAGGTATGAATGTGTTAAATGAGTAGTAATATTATGTTTTGGACATGTGAAGTTTTATCGATATGAGTATGGGTGGAAATAGTTATTTTAGAATCAAGAAGGAGAGTGAGGTGTATAAGATTCGATAAAATCTACTAAGTTAACAAAAGGTCTGTCTTGCAGCAAGATTTAGTGAAAATTTGAAAGTAATATGGGAAAACTCAAAACACCAAAGTTGTAGGCCTTTATAGTTTTCCAATGCATATTGTGGAGCCTAAACGGATCTTTGTGCAAAACGTTATGTGTGTTTTACAGAGCAGTGTGAAATATGAATTCCCAGAGGGTCACGTGCGCGGTCGCACACTTGTGGAAGTACTACTGCCATTTTGCGAGTTCAGGTGCGCGGGGGCTCACCCGGGGGGTCATTTTTAAAGCCCTAATTCATCCCCACACCCCAAAACACAAAAACTTTCTCTAGAAAGGGAAGCTCTCAAGAACCTAACCTCCACCAAGGTCCCTCCACCTTCCAAGGTGAGTTCTAATGGTGATTCTAAGTTAATTTCAATTTTTCAACCCCTTACTAACATGGGTTAGCCCTTCAAATCGTTAGATATTCGATTAGGACATCATTCTTGAGAAAAGAAACTCTAGGAATCGAATTCAAGAGGTTGAAAGTCGAATAGGTAATATCTTCACCCTCTACTTGATTATAGTATTGGATTAATGATTATAGACTCTACTGTCAGGCCTGGTTCTTTTCTTTGTACTATCTCGTGGGTATTTCTCCGCACCTTCCTTGTATTCTTAATTCCATTAATTGAGAGTGCCACTTGTCTCTATAACATTGTTCCACACGTCATGCTTCATCAGCATGCTAATATTCCACGTGTAATGCCTTTTTTCCACCAATACAGATAGTCCCCCACTTTCTGAATATTCTCAACTGAATATTCGGGAAGTGGTAATTTTTATGGCGGGAATTATTTGCCGCTGTTTTTCGAGTATTATCATGTCTCCTTCAGTATGGATGCAACGTATGTCACATATATTTAATGCCCACACCACGTGGCTTCTGAAAATTGGATCTGCAGTTTTTCAGTGCTTTTTAGGGTTTTTTTGCGGCTGCGTCAGTCACGAAATGACGGTTCCATTATAATGCTTCATTATGACCAACATTAGCGATGGTCGTGTCTTCTTATAAATACTTCATTCGTTTTTGATTTCTTGGAGTCTTCCTTATTCATTATCCATTGCATTACTCCTTCTTTGAATTTCTGCACCCTTCCTTCTATATTTCTTTGGATAATCATTCTCCGACAACACCAGACCCCGGCAAAGTTGTGATTGTTGATGAACTTGCTCTTTCTAATGCCCCTACTAGAAGTAGGAGAGGCGGTAGACTTCGTAGCCTTGGTTCATTATCTAATCGTGGTTCTTCTTTCCAGAGTAGTTCTGTTAGTCCATCTTCTTCTAGACCTAGGGCTCCTCTAACCCTTAGATCTGTTTCTAGGAATAGAGATTTAAATAAACCTCTGCATGAACCCACAGTTGCAGAGATTGTTCCCCAAGAATTTTCTTTTGTAACTGATTGTAATGATCCGACCGGTCGTTTTGAGTTCTAGCGCGTCGTTCAGTGGTTTGAGGCCATGTGAAGCTTCATTTCAGGTGATATGACTTGTAGGTGTGGTGGGAATTTAATTTCGGGAAGTTTAGAGTTAATTTGGAAAGAAAATTCTCATTTCAGAAGCCTTAAGTTGGAAGAATCGACTGAGATTGGATTTTTGAGTAAACGACCTCAGAATTAGGATTTGAAGGTTCCAGCAGGTTCCTATTATGATTTCGGACTTGGGCGTATGTTCGGATTGGGTTTTGGATGACCCGGGAGCGTTTCAGCGCATATTGTAGAAGTCAGCATTTTAGAAGAAATTTCATAAGTTTGTGTTGAAGTGCATTTCAGTGATATTGATGTCTGTTTGGGATTCCGAGTTTGGGAATACTTCGTATGATGATTCTGGAGTTGGGAGCGCGGTCGGAAGTGAATTCGGTGGTCCGTAGGTTATTTTGAAGTCATTTGGCTAAAGATAGAAATTTGAAGGTTTTTGAGAAATCTGACCGGAAGTGCAAAATTTGGGGTCAATCGGACGTGATTTGATAGGTTTCGGCATCGAATGTAGAAGTTGGAAATTTCAAAGTTCATAAAGATTAAATTGTGATGTGATCCATTGTTTCGATGTTATTTGAGGCCTCGTGCAGGTCCGCATTATGTTTTGGAATAGGTTGGTGCAATTGGACGGGGTCCCGGGGGCTTCGAGTGGATTCCGGGTGGTTGGCGGATCAAATTTGGAGTTGAGAGAAAGCTGAGGTTGTTGTCATCTGGTGTGACCGCACCTGCGAGGTTTTGGCCGCAGGTGCGGCTAAGGTATCACAGAAGCGGAAAAGGATGGCTTGGCTTGGGGCCGCAGGTGCGAGAGTTTGGTCGCAACTGCGGGCTCGCAGGTGCGAGCGCAGTAACCGCAGGTGCGGAAGGACTGGAGGCAGTAAAGTGTTTTAATAGATGGGTTTTGTCCATTTCTTCTCATTTTTCTCTTGTTTGGGCGATTCTTGGAGGGATTCAAGAGGAGAATTTCGTCATATATGTCAAGGTAAGTTGTTTCTACTAATTCCAAGTAAAATACAAGGTTTATACATGGATTTGAACATGAAAATTTGAAGAAAAGTTGGAAATTTTGAAGAAAAACCTAGAAATTGAATTCTTGGATTTTGACCACGAATTTGAGCATGAAGTTAGAGTAAATTGTATATTTGAGTTAGTAAGGTTATGGGTAATCATTATCTTCAAAAAATTTCGGAATCGGGCACGTGGACTTGAGGGTAATTTTGTCAACTTTCTAAGCGGAGTTGGGAATTTATATAAATTAAATTGTTATAAGTATTAGAGTATAGTTTCATTGGTTTTCCCGTTATTTGGATAGTTTTGGGGCGTTGTGCATCAATTTGAGTCGTCGGAGGGGCTTGGAGGCCGGTTATGAATCTTCAGAGCGAGGTAAGTCTCCTTTCTAACCTTGTGAGGGGGAATTGTCCCCATAGGTGACCTAATTAAATATGTGCTACTATTTGTTGGGGCTACGTACGCACGAAGTGACGAGAGTCCGTGTGTAGCTACTATTATGCTTATGTCTGGGTAGTCTAGGACCCAAAATCATGTTTTATTTGCCATACTTGTAACTTTACTGATGAAATCAAAATTTTTTAACCTTATTGAACTTGAAAATGAGTTTCGAGAAAAGATTTTAATACTAACCTTGTGACCATTAAAAAGAGAAATTGTCATTTCCTTGAGTAATTGTTTTCCCGGCATAGTCGGGGTGGCTTGTTTGCATGCGTATGCTTATGTTTGGCCGCTTCACAATTTATATTCGGTGAGCGGGGTGATTTCTTCCACTACTCTCATGGGAGCGGGAAGTACACCACGACGGGTTAATAGATGCATCTATGGTTCACGCCATTCGACCCTTCGGCAGTGCACAATTTACATTTATGTTGATTCGGGCCGTTCGACCCTCGGCATTTCCTGCGCATGATATTTGCTGGATACCATCTGTGATTTGAACTATTTTATTGTCTTAAGATATGAGTGGTTAACTGAGAAGGCGGAACTGAGATTTATAATTTATGAAAGAAGTTGTCCTTTCCTGCTGTTATATGTTATTCGATAGTAACATCCATGTTTGACATCACACTTGATTATATTAATTTGACCTCTAGTAAGTGTCAAATTCGACCTCTCGTCACTACCTCTTCGAGGTTAGGCGGGATACTTACTGAGTATACGTTATTTTCGTACTCATGCTACACTTGTTGTGCATTTTTATTGCACATGTACATTCATAGCTAGTGGCCCTGCTTGACGCAATGATGTGGATGACTTGGAGACTTAGACGAGCTGCACCATCCGGAGACGACCCGCAGCTGGCAGAGTCCTCCTCATATGTATTGTATTTTATTTTAAATTCCTTGTCTAGTTTGTATTCCGGACAAGTATTGTAGTACATGTATAATTCCTAGAAAATTTGCTCATACACTTGTGACACTGGGTTCTACGATAATTATGGTATTTATTCCCTATTTAAATTTTTTAAGATATTATTATTTACTCAGTGGAAGTTCACTAATTCTTATTTAAGAAAATGAAAAAGGAATGACTTCGAGAATTTTAAAATAAAGATTTAATTTATTTATTAAGTGTTGGCTTGCCTGGCAGTGGGGTCCGGCGCCATCAAGACCTTAATGGATTTTGGGTCGTGACAACGTGGTATCAGAGCACTAGGTTCCCTTATGTCTCACGAGTCATGAGAAAGTCTAGTAGAGTCTTGCGGATCGGTACGGAGATGTCTGTACTTGTTTTCGAGAGGCTACAGGGCTATTAGGAGTACTTCCCTTCTTGATTAATCATCGTGCTATTTGATTCCTTTGAGGTTTATGCCTACATTCCTTCTTACTCAATCTTACGCGTCGCGAAACACTTGCTATGAATCGGGAATTTGAGGAATGGTAATGGTACTACAGATATGGTGCGTGATGTTTTTCCATGCGTAGTTGGTTGGGGCTATTGTCGTCGCTCTGCGGAAGGATAATATGTTGTTTCAGATCAGTAGTTGTGTTTCTGAGGGCTTTGAGGCTATGCTCAGGTTGTTATGATGCTTATGATTGGTCACCGCACGGTATTGACGTGGTGATAGGAAGCTTGCCCATGTATTGGGACAATGAATGACTTGGAATGAGGTCTTCTCAGAGCGTGATTCCGAGACTTCAATAATTTATTTCTGGCGGAGGAAAGGCAATTGGACTATAAATGTGCATGATCGTATTGATAAATTAATAAGACTTTGTGTTTTCAAGTGAGGTGGAACATTCATCGGTGATGTGATATCGTCGTCTTTGAAAAGGTACTTCTAATGCGGGCGGCTCAGGAAAGATGATCTTCGGGAAGGTTTGAAGTTGTGCTGATCTGCTGGTTTAAGTGCTACAAAGATAGTTATTGGCCTAAGGCAACGACTGGGTAGCAAGGGATGAGGAAGGACACGTGGGAAGTGTCAGGTGATGGTTAAATTTCTAAAAGGTCGGGTTTAAGAAAAGGAAGTCAGGTAGTTTCTTGTAGGAGTGAGTTTAACCAAAGTAGGAGAGTGGCAGCGTAGCATATGAGTTCTGTGGAAAGATAGATACACCTCTTGAGGGGAAGTTTGGAGTGATTTGGGAATTTTAGTGGACGATGATTGGGTCCACAGACTTAAATTGAAATATTGGCTATTTCGGTGGAAGGTTGGATACGATAAAGAAGAGTTGTTCGGGATGAAGAAGGATGAAATATAGCGGTGAGTTGGGAGATGTTGTCGCACTTTTAGTGGATGTCCATGAGGAGCGGACGGAATGGTGAAGTTGGTAAATGAGGACGGGCGTAGGATGGGGTATTGATGTCGTAGAGATTGTTCAGTACAGCGTCATTGGAAGGTGTCAATTGGTAATTTCCGCAGGAGGGTTATCTCCTGTGAGCAGGTTAACGGTCGTGTGGTTGGCGAGTTTCTGCAAGGAATTCCAGTGGCTATTCTGTAGGAGGCCGGATATGTGAATGATGCGAGGAAATTTGAGTATTCATGGAATGCTAACAAGAGAATTTAGAAGAATTTGACGGTTTGGTTGAGCAAGGTCATGGCACCAATGAAGAAAGAATTTTGGTGGGGTCTAGAGTGGTGCAAGGAGCAGCTTCGGGCTAAGTGGGAGAGTCCCACCGCCTGCGATTGGGTTGCAGGATTATTTTCTCATGGGGTTGCGGATTGTCGGCGTATTGGCAAGTTATTGCAGCTAAGGGGCAAGGAGTAGAATAGTAATTGAGCATGGGATTTGATAAAGGTGTGCAAGGGTTGGCCTTATTGAATCAGGTTTAGTCTTTGGAAAGATTCAGGATTTATACTTAGTATAGAGGTAATTTACAAGCGAAGGGATTCAGTCGGGTGCTTTATCAAGATGTGAATATGTGTACAGGGAGGGCATGAAACAGTTCATGGGTCTGGAAACGAAATGGTCTCGTGGAATGGAGTCACTCAAGGTGAGTGCGAATTGAATTGAGGTACGAGATGGGTCGTGTTATATGAGCTTATGGAAAGTTTAATTGAATCTCACTGTGGTATCGTGGTGGTGTTAGCGCATGGGCATTTTGAGTTATTATTCATCTTGATCTATGGCTTGAGCCAAGTGGGGGAGTCTGCTGTTGAAAGGTCGATAGCGCGGCTGAGTGTCGTATCAGTTTCAGTTTGAGGTTTACGGGTGAATCAGTTATGTCCTACGAAGGTGGAGTTTGAGGATTTGCATGTTTTGTGATTATGAGAATTCACTCATGTGTTTTGATGGTTCTCTTGAATTGAGTTAAGTAAAAGGTCTTTATATGATGACGTGTTTACCCTATTAGCGGTTCAGGAGTTATGACGAGATTCATGCGCGAATGCATATTGGCATGTTAGGTGTAGTTAACTGTATGAAATTTGCAAGCGAGGATCAAGGTTGCGGTTCGGTGTTGACAGGGATGTCATGATCTCGGATGAGCAAGCAAAAGGGATTTGAATGTTTAGAGTAAGCTGGTGTTATCTTCAGTGTCACCTGAGATCGGTGTTTGGTGAAAGAGACTTTGCATCCTAGTTATGGGTTCTTGATTTGTTTTACAGCGTTAGTGTGGCTAGTGGTGGATGTGCAGACTTGCTACCTTGTGTGGAAGGTCATGGGAGTGTGACCACGGAATGATCGTATGAGTGTGACATGTAGTCACTTAATTGATTGAAGATTCAGACCAAGTATAAAGAAGTATAATATTGTTTATTTGAGAGTTTATGCCTGGAGTGTGCTCGGTCATTTGGCTACGTATGTAGGGGTTTTGCTCCGGCTATGATGGTTGTTCTTGCGTTTTATGAGAAGAAAGTGTGTTATTATGGACCCAGGTAAGGCTATTAGCCTAGTTCGGTGCGAGCGGAATTGGCTTGAAGGTTTTGAATGGAATTAAATATGATTATGGGCTCCATGTGAGTCATAGGTGTTTGTTTCTGTATGGCGCTTCTCTCGGAGGGGTATTAGAACATAAGATGTTGTTCCATCATCGTTCATTTCTGGTAATATTATGATTGTGCCGTGTGAGTTGTGCAACGGCTTGACAATTTCTTATGTGTTGAGGTTCCGCGTAGTGATAATGTTATATGAGCAGGATAGATCTTGAGATTTAGAGTATATATATATATATATGTATATATATATATATATCGCACCTCAGTTGTGCTTGAGTTTTGTAGCGTATGGCTCTATCAGTCTCCCCAGGATGGTATTATGCACTTAGCGTGCTTGTGACCGATATTCAATATTTCGTGGTAATGAGTAATTTAGCTCGGTGTGTATCTCCTTATGTGAATTTTATGTTATTTGGATCAGGTGACACGCCGCCAAGGTTATGTTATTTGAGTCGGGTGGCACGCCGCCACGGGCATGTTATCTGGATCGGGTGGCACGCCGCCACGGGCATGTTATTTGGATCGGGTTGCGCCGCAGCAACAGTGTGATGTTGAGTACAGTTCCCTATATCTATTTTATTGTGTTTTGCTTTCTATTTTCTGCGGAGAGTTCATAATAAGTTGCGTGAGTTGAGTAGTCTTTTCCTGAGTCATTTCTTTATGTATCATGTTCGAGTTATGGCCTATTGGCGCGTTGTGGTATCATGTGAGGCTGTTGGTCATGTTTGGGGTGATTTGTTGTCTGAGAAGTTCATACTGGGTGAGATGAGATTATTGGACCAAGGATCAGTGCGGTAAGATTTTGTGAAGTATATTAAAGGACAAGTACCATTAGTTGGTTCGTAATGAGGTGATGATTCTAGTCGAGAGGAGAGATTCAACGATTAATTAACTCTGCATTTGGTTGTAAATTTCTGCACACCTCCTCCGTTGTGGTGGTATCATAAGATTTATAGCAAGACCTATATATATGTCATGAGGTGCATTGGGAGCATCAGATTCGTGAAATTTTTGCTATTAAGGTTCAGGGAATGTCATTGTGGTTAGATGATGAATTATGCGGTGCATGGTGCTAATTCAGAAAAGGTATGCAGTCATGTTCTGGTACATCATGTGGTAGTTGATACGGTGTTCATACGTTGGAAACAGGTCTGGTAGAGGATTTCGGATGATGAAGACCTGGTTCTAAGGCCCATTGCCTAAATGAAAGAGGATATCTTCGGATTTGACCGAGCTAATATACTCAATTGGGTTGTGGTAGCACGGGCAGGTTCACGAGGTGTTAAACAGTGATTTCAGATAACTCCAGAGCAGTTCTTAGCACGTTTGAGGACGAACGTATGTTTAAGTGGGAGAGAATGTAACGACCAGACCGGTCGTTTTGAGCTATAGTGCGTCGTTCAGCAGTTTGAGGCCATGAGCAGCTTCATTTAAGGTGATATGACTTGTAGGTGTGGTCGGAATTGAATTTTGGGAAGTTAAGAGTCAATTTGGAAAGAAAATTCTCATTTCAGAAGCCTTAAGTTGGAAGAATCAACTAAGATTGGATTTTTGAGTAAACGACCTCAGAATCAGGATTTGAAAGTTCCAGCAGGTTCGTATGATGATTTTGAACTTGGGCGTATGTTCGGATCGGGTTTTGGATGACCCGAGAGCGTTTCAGCGAATATTGTAGAAATTCGCATTTTAGAAGAAATTTCATAGGTCTGGGTTGAAGTGAATTTCAGTGATATTGATGTGCGTTTGGGATTCCGAGTCTGGGAATAGCTCCATATGGTGATTCTGGAGTTGGGAGCGCAATCGGAAGTGAATTCGGAGGCCCGTAGGTTATTTTGAAGTCATTTGGCTAAAGATAGAAATTTGAAAGTTTTTGAGAAATCCGACCGGAAGTGGAGATTTTGATATCGGGGTCGGAATGCGATTCTGAAAAGTTGGAGCAGGTCAGTAATGTTGAGTGTGACTTGTGTGCAAAATTTGGGGTCAATCGGACATGATTTGATAGGTTTCGGCATCGAATGTAGAAGTTGGAAATTTCAAAGTTCATAAAGATTGAATTGTGATGCGATCCATTGTTTTGATGTTATTTGATGTGATTTGAGGCCTCGGGCAGGTCCGCATTATGTTTGGAACAGGTTGGTGCAATTGGACGTGGTCCCGATGGCTTCGGGTGGATTCAGGCGGTTGGCGGATCAAATTTGGAGTTGAGAGAAAGCTGAGGCTGCTGTTATCTGGTGTGACCGCACCTGCGAGGTTTTGGCGGCAGGTGCGGCACCGAAGGTGCGGCTAAGGTGTGGCAGAAGAGGAAAAGGATGGCTTGGCTGGGGGTCGCAAGTGCGAGGTTATTTCCGCACCGGCGAAGGCGCAGATGCGGACGAGGGAGCCCAGGTGCGGAACCGGCTGGGGAATGAGGAAGCCGCAGGTGTGAGAGTTTGGTCGCACTTGCGGGCTCGTAGGTGTGGGTGCAGTAACCACAGGTGCGGAAGGACTGGAGGCAGTGAAGTGTTTTAATAGACGGATTTTTGCCATTTCTTCTCATTTTTCTCTTATTTGGGCGATTCTTGGAGGGCTTCAAGAGGGGATTTTCGTCATCTATGTCAAGGTAGGTTGTTTCTACTCATTCCAAGTTAAATACAAGGTTTATACTTGGATCTGAACATGAAAAATTATGGAAAAGTTGGAAATTTTGAAGAAAAACCTAGAAATTGCATTCTTGGATTTTGACCACGAATTTGAGCATGAAATTAAAGTAAATTGTATATTTGAGTTAGTAAGGCTATGGGTAATCATTATCTTCGAAAAGTTTCGGAATCCGGGCGTGGGCCCGAGGGTAATTTTGTCAACTTTCCGAGTGGAGTTGAGAATTTATATAAATTAAATTGTTATAAGTATTAGAGTATATTTTCATTGGTTTGCCCGTTATTTGGATAGTTTTGGGGCGTTGTGCATCAATTTGAGTCGTCGGAGGGGCTTGGAGGCCGGTTATGAATCTTCGGAGCGAGGTAAGTCTCCTTTCTAACCTTGTGAGGGGGAATTGTCCCCATAGGTGAACTAATTAAATATGTGCTACTATTTGTGGGTCTACGTACGCACGAAGTGACGAGAGTCCATGCGTAGCTACTATTATGCTTATGTCCGGGTAGTCTAGGGCCCAAAAGCATGTTTTATTTTCCGTACTTGTAACTTTACTGATGAAATCAAAATGGTTTAACCTTATCTATCTTGCAAATGAGTTTCGAGAAAAGATTTTAATACTATCCTTGTGACCATTAAAAAGAGAAATTGTCATTTCCTTGAGTAATTATTTTCCCGGTATAGTCAGGGTGGACTGTTTGCATGCGTATGCTTATGTGTGACCGCTTCGCAATTTATATTCCGCGAGCGAGGTGATTTCTTCCACTACTCTCATGGGAGCGGGCCGTACGCCACGAAGGGTTAATAGATGCATCTATGGTTCGCGTCGTTCGACCCTTCGGCAGTGCACATTTTACATTTATGTTGGTTCGGGCCGTTCAACCCTCGGCATTTCCTGTGCATGATATTTGTTGGATACCATCTGTGATTTGAACTGTTTTATTGTCTTAAGATATGAGTGGTTAACTGAGAAGACGGAACTGAGATTTATAATTTATGAAAGAAGTTGTTCTTTCCTGCTATTATATGTTATTCGATGGTAACATCCATGTTTGACATCACACTTGATTATATTAATTTGACCTCTAGTAAGTGTCAAGTCGACCTCTCGTCACTACCTCTTCGAGGTTAGGCGGGATACTTACTGAGTACACGTTGTTTTCATACTCATGCTACACATACTGTGTATTTTTATTGCACAGGTACATTCATAGCTAGTGGCCCTGCTTGACGCAGTGATGTGGCTGACTTGGAAACTTAGACGAGCTGCACCATCCGGAGACGACCCGCAGCCGACAGAGTCTTCCTCAAATGTATTGTATTTTATTTTAAATTCCTTTTCCAGTTTGTATTCCGGACAAGTATTGTAGTACATGTATAATTCCTAGAAAATTATCTCATGCACTTGTGACACCGGGTTCTCGGATAATTATGGGATTTATTCACTATTTAAATTTATTAAGATATTATTGTTTACTCTGTGGAAGTTCACTAATTATTATTTAAGAAAATGAAAAAGGAATGACTTCGAGAATTTTAAAATAAAGATTTAATTTATTTATTAAGTGTTGGCTTGCCTACAGTGGGATCTGACTCCATCACAGCCTTAATGGATTTTGGGTCATGACACTGATCGTGAAACCATGTGACATCAAGTTTCTTCTATAGCCTCCATCAATCATGCTAATCTTTACCCGAGTTTAATCATTACTGGTCTTCTTTCTCTAGTTCGACGAGAGTGTTACTGGAAACTAGATTTCCTAGTTTTAGTCCCTGGTGCCAACCAGAGAATCACCTCTTATCATGACAGTTTCTCCTTTGTTTATACATACCCTTTTACTTTAGGGTTCAAGCCAACTATTGATCCAGTAATCATTGAGTTATGTCGCAACTTCAACATGTGTCTTGGCCAGATTGGCCCCATAGTATGGAGGGTTGTTGCATGCCTTCGTTATTTGTCGGATCTGGTTTTCGTGCCTTTTAACTTTCGGCTCTTTCTTCATCTCTACTCCCCCAAATTGTTTCGTGAAGGAAATTTTCTCTTGTGGATAGAAGTAAGAGAGTGTTGGTTATCCCTGAAGACGATCGGGACCATGGCTGGTACACCCGTTTTGTTGTTTCCCCCATTAGTAGATTAGTGGGTGAATAAAACATGCCCTTCCCGAAGAAATGGAACTTTTCACGTAAGTTTTCTTCTTCTCTTTTTCTTATATATCTTAAAGAACTTTATGTAATCATATACCCAATTTTCAGCAACCATGGAAGTTTTTTATGAGATTCCCCACTTCCGTGCTTGGGTAGAAAAGATGTTAACTGCTGCTCCTATGGAAAAAAAGATGGCAACAAATGAGGGTGATTTCCGCTGCTCCTATGGAAAAAAGATGGCAATAAATGATGGCTCCATAGGAAAAATTGTTAGGCCTCTTTTCTATGCAGATTAATTTGATTGGCGCTGAGCTTATGAAAAAAGTTTCTCATATGGACCAGCTAATTATTGAATTGCGCACTGAGGCCGATAACTGGAAGGAACAATTCAAGGGTCTTCAACTAGAAAAAGAAGTTCTTGCACAAGAGAAGAATGCTTTGGAGCAACAAATGAGGGTGATTTTCGTTGAGTTAGCGGTTGAAAAGGCTTCTTCTTGCCACGTTGGAAAGGACAAGGATATACTGGAGTCCTCTTTTGTTGAACAACATTCCAAGGAAACTAAAGAGATAAGGCGTTTGGAAGAACTCCTTAATCAAAAAGAGGTTGATGCGGGAGAATTGGTCCAGACAGTTACTCAAGTTTAGGAAGATCTCTGCACCTCTACAGATAAAATTAAGTTCTTGGAAACTTTTCTCGCTCCTTTGAAGACAACTTATGATGCCTCGGAAGCAGAAAAAGAAGAGCTGAGAGATGAGATTGACCAGTGGGGGAAGGATTATGAGACTCTCAAGGATAAGTTACCGTTGGATGTGAGCTGGCTTTCTTAAACACTCGCCTCGAGACTCTAATTGAAGCCAACTAGGAGGGTTTTGACCTTAACACTGATATTTCTAGGGCTAAATAAGCAATTGATAAAATTCAGCAACATCAAAGCAATTCCTCACCTGAAGACGAAGGTCTCAAGGTTGATGGAGATGGACTTGTTCCGGCGGGGCTGATGTTCAAGCCTCTTCTTCTCAAGTTAATCCTTCTTCTCCCATTGATTCTCCTATTGATGATGCTCCCATTGATGATACTCCTTAGTTTTCTCATGCTTTTTTATTAGCTTTTATTTAGATCTTCCTTGTGCTGTTTTTATCTTAGCTTAACAACTTTTTAGAAAGTTTGTTTTTTGCCACCCCTGTCTTCTTTTGGGGTTAATGACAAACTAACACCTCTATTTTTCCCAAGGCTTAATATATATAATTTTTTGGTTTCTTTTACCGCTTATTCTGCTCTTTGATATTTGAGTTTTTTCCTTGCATTTATAAATGCCTTAACAATCCGTGACTTTGATAAATATTGTTTTTATAAAAGAGGGCCCTTTTATGTTAACGACACTGATGAACATGACGTCTCATCTTCATATTGGTGTAAATATATGAAAGATGAAGTAGATATGAAAAAATAAATAATTTGATGAGTTTTATGCTTTGAACTTTCAAATAAATTTCGTACATCATTTTCATAATTATTCGTACAACACTTTCATAACTGCTTTCTTTGTAGCAGATTTAAAAATACAAATCGGGTCTATTATCCCATGACTAAATTTTTACCTTAACCTAAAACTCGTAGGAATGTGGAATATCTTGCATCCTTTTCGCGAGTTCACACCCCTTCGAGAAATTCAAGGTTTCTTCAAGGTTTTTGATTCAGGCTCAACTGAACTGTACCTTTCTGGTTCTCTTGTTTCCTTGTATATGCATAGTCCCCCTAGCATTGGAGCTTTAAAGTATGAAATCTCAAACATTGGATTACTCCTTCCTTTTGGTATGTTTCCTAAAAAGGAAAATATGAACGGGACTCGGAGATATTTATTTAGATGGTGACTGCATAATCTTTTTTGTTGAACTGAACTATGCCTTTTTAGTTCTCTTGCTTCCTTCTATATGCGTAATCCCCCCAAAGTTGGAGTTTTGAAGTATGAAATCTCGAACACTGGATTATTCCTTCCTTTTGGTCCATTCCATGAAAAGGAAAAAACAGACAGGACTCGGATATATTTATTTAGATGATGACTGCATAACCCTTTTTACATCAGAAACGTTGCAACCTAGAACATGAATAATTCAGTATTCCACGTGTCTTTAATATCATCATTTGGTACAGGCTAGCTTTTTTCCTATCATCTAAAATTGTTAGTAAAATTCGAAAGAATAAAATAAAATTGAGTCTGAGTGATACCTGACCATGGGTGCTTTCTTCGTCTAGAAGTATAACTTCTTCAAATGAATTGCATTCCAGTTTGATGGTAGTACCTTGCCATCCATGGTTTCTAACTCATATTCTCCCTTTCCAGCGATGCCTCGAACCCTATAAGGGCCTTCCCAATTTGGACTTCGATGGGCCACTTTTGTAGATCGGAACACCTTTTTGAGGACGAAGTCCCCAATCTTGAAGTATCTCAAATTAGCTTTCCTATTGTAATATCAATCAATCATTTGTTTTTTAGCCACAATTTTAATTAACGCTGCTTCTCTCCTTTCTTCTAAGAGATCTAAATTTACTCGCATCTCCTCCTCAATTGCCTCATCAGTAGCATGTGTATCTCGTACTTGGTTCACCTATATCTACCAGAATTAAGGCTTCAACACCAAATACAAGTGAAAGTGGAGTCTCACCCGTACTTGTTTTTAATGTCGTTCGGTAAGGTCACAATACCCCTGGTAACACTTTCGGCCAATTGCCTTTTGATTCCTCAAATCTCTTCTTCAAGTTATTAATAATAACTTTGTTTGCTGACTCAACTTTCCCGTTCGCTGCAGGGTGGTAAGGTGCGGATGTAATTCGTTTAATTTGCCAACTTTGAAAGAATTCTGTAATTTCAACCGCATGCCACTGTTACCCCCGATTTCCTTTAGAACCCCAAATCGGCAGATAATGTTTCACCAAATAAAGTCCCTGGCTTCATTTTTGTGCACCTGTTTGAAAGCTCCTGTTTCTACCCATTTTGAAAAATGATCTGTTTAAACTAATAGAAACTTGTGATGACCCAAAGGGTCATCTTTTGTATTAGGACTCTATTGTGCTCTAGTTAGCCTTAAAATATTATTTTTACCCGCATCGATTTTCATGCACAATCCGGGCGTAATTCCGGACAGCCTTGATGTGAAAAATTGAAGAAATAATTTTTTTTGGCATTTAAAAGTGATTTTAATTGATTTCGGTCAATATTTTGAGCAAACAGACCCAGCCCCGTGTTTCCACGGTCCAGGCGGGTCCGTGTTAAACTATGGGATCTGAGCGTATGCCCGGAATCGAATTCCGAGATCCCTAGCCCGAGAAATGAATTTTTGACTAAAATTGAATTACAGAAAATTTATGATTTTAAAGAATTTGCTTAATGCTCGACTTTGATGGTATCAGGTCCGTATTTTGGTTCCGGAGCCCGGTACAAGTCCATTATGATATTTAAACCTCTTCTGTTAAATTTGGTGAGAAACAATATTGATTTGACGTGATTCAGACCTTTGGTTGGGAAAATAGTAAATTTAAAGTGTTCTTGAGAAATTCATGGGGTTGGTGCTAAATTCGTAGTTATAGGTGTTATTTTGGTGATTTGATCGCACGAGCAAGTCCGTATGATATTTTTAGACTTGCGTGCATGTTGGGTTTAGAAAATTCTGGTGTTTCTGCTGTTTCTGGTGCACAAGCATTTTGTGCTTCACGATCCCGAAGCCACTCTCGCGATTGCGAAAGGTAAGCTGGGCTGGGGTGGAATTTCTTCTATGCGAACGTGAGTCCTGGGTCGCGAACGCGGAGCATTAGAGGGTTTGCTCTTCACGAACGCGACCGGCTAGACGGGAACGCGTAGTGTATTAGAGGAGGGTTGGGGGATCTTCGAGTTGTTCTACGCGAACGCGAGCCTAGGCTCGCAAACGCGAAGGTCAGGGGGGACAGACCTTCGCGAAAGCATGCAACTCTTCACGAACGCGAAGGTCTTTCTGGCCGCTGTGCATCGCGATCGCGACAGGTCTCTCACGAACGCGATGAAGACCTGTCCAGTTAATTTCAAAACAAAACAAAAATCGGACTTCTTCCCAAATTTCATTTTTCAACATTAGAACTCGACCTAGGGAGATTTTTGAAGAGGGATTTCAACACCAAATCATAGGTTTGCACTTTTTAACTCGTTTTCTTCAATTTCCATTATCATTCCTTGAATTCCTAATCTTAAATCTTGTTCTTTAAGGGTAGAAATTAGGGATTTTGGCAGAATTGGGAACTTTGCAAATTTGGGGGTTTAGGCCTCGATTTGAGGTCGGATTCCGAAACTAATTACATATTCGGGCTCCGGGGTGAATGGGTAAACGAATTTTGGTCTGACCCTCGAGTTTTGACCAAGCGGTCCCGGAGTCAATTTTGACTTTTTGGGGGGAAATTTGGGAATTCTATAATTGTGCATTGAAATTGATTTCGTTTGCGATAATTGATGGTATTAAGCTAATAAGGACTAGGTATGAGTGGGTTGGAGGTGAATTTTAGAGAAAAAGCGGTACTTGAGTAGTGAGTGGCCTGCGGATCGAGGTAAGTGTCGTGTCTAATTTTGGCTTGAGGGATTAGGTATTATGTGCTTATTTGCTACGTGTTTGGTTGTTGAGTACAATGTATAGGTGAGGTGACGAGCACCTATGTGTTGTTATCGATTCATAGCATGCGAGTGATTTCTATTCTTTCAATTGTTGTAGTCTTTAATCATGTTGTCCATGCTTAGCGTAGCCATTTGTGATGTGGGTAACTTTTATTTTGTTTTACTGAGACTGGGTAATTTTTGAATATAGGCTCAAGGTTGAGATTTATATTGTGATATTAAGCATTGATGAACTACTGATTTCCTTGTGATATTTCTGTCTATCCGTTATTATTGATTCTTTGATTGGTGAGGAAGAGTGTAAAGCACGAAGGGTGATGCAGTGCCATGCATTATTTCATATGATGAGAAAGAGTGTAAAGCACGAATGGTGATACCGTCTCACGCATTATTCATATGGTGAGGAAGAGTGTAAAGCACGAAGGGTGATGTCGTGCCATTTTTTTTATTTTACATAGTGAGGAAGAGTGTAAAGCACGAAGGGTGATGCCGTGCCATTTCATTATTGCATATGGTGAGGTCGAGAGTAAAAGAACGAAGGGTGATGCCGTGCAGTTTCTCTTACCGTTCCTACTTGTTTTATCTAATTAATGCATCTTGATTTATCAGGTTATATCACTGTATCTGATTTCTTATACTGTGAATCCCTCAGCATGTCCCCTCCTAATATTTCCTGTCTTATTTCTTTTATTGCTGTTATTTCTACGTGTATGATTATATTGTAAAGATTGTTAGTGGGTGTCGTGTCCTATACTCGTCACTACTTCGCCGAGGTTAGGCTCGACACTTACCAATACATGGGGTCGGTTGTACTGATACTGCACTCTGCACTTTCTGTGCAGATCCAGGTATCGGTCCAAGCTGATTCTGAGATTTGTAGCTGACTTCTACACAGGAGACCCAAGGTAGATCTGCCGACGTCCGCAGATTCTTGGAGTCCCATCCTATATGCTCATTACTGTTTTTCTTTGGTTCATAAACAGTTGTATACTTTTCTTTCAACCAAACACTTGTAGATAAATCATAGTAGTCCGTGAGTTGGGACTCGAGATCATGGGTAGATAGATTTGTATATACATATATAGCATATGCGCGGCTTTGTTTTGAATTTTTCGTTTCTTATTTAATTTACCATGTGTTGAATCGTAGTAATTTCTGCATGTTTTAAAGATTTTTATGTTGTAAACCTCTAATGTTGGCTTTCCTAGCCAATGCAGCGTTAGGCGCCATCACGGTCGTGATGGTGGGAAGTCGGGTCATGACAAGTTGGTATCAGAGAACTAGGTTGCTTAGGTCTCACAATTCACGGACAAGCTTAGTAGAGTCTGGGGGATCGGTGTGGAGACGTCCGTACTTATCTCTCAGAGGCTATAAAGTTAGGAACAAGTTCACTTTTATTAAACTCTGTCGTGTGATTCTTGTTATCTCAATACTGATTGAACTCTTCTATTCTTGTTCTCTCGGAGATGGCGAGAACACGTACTGCTTCTTCCGCTGACCAGCAGCCGGATCCTCCAGCAGCATCTCCTACGAGGGGCAGAAGTCAAGGCTGAGGTAGGGGCAGGGCTCAGCCCAGGGCCCAAGCAGTAGCTCCAGCTGCAGAGCCTCCGGTAGAGTTCGACGAGGAGGTTCCCGCTCAGACCATTCCGTCTGGGCCAGCTCAGGTCCCAGAGGGGTTTATTGCCACCCCGGTGCTTCAGGATGCCTTGGTCCGATTGGTGGGCCTGATTGAGAGTGTGGCCCAGGCTGACGCATTTCCCATGGCACCAGCCATATCTCAGGCTGGAGGAGGAGCCCAGACTCCTACCACCCACACTCCGGAGCAGATGGCTCCCCAGTTTCAGACTCCAGCAGCCCATCCAGTTGGAGTAGTTCAGCCAGTTGCTGTAGCACCGCCCGGTGATGGGTCAGCTATGTCCTCCGAGGCCTTGTGGAGATTGGATAGATTTACCAAGCTTTTCCCAGTTCATTTCAGTGGTGCCACTTCACAGGAACCCCAGGAGTAGCTTGATAGCTGTCCTGAGGTTCTTCGGAACATGGGTATATTGGAGATTAATGGGGTCGACTTTGTTGCTTTTTAGATGACTGGTTCCGCCAAGAAATGGTGGATGGATTATTTATTGACCAGACCAGCTGGGTCGCCTTCTCTCACTCGGGATCAGTTCTCACATCTCTTCTTAGAGAAGTTTCTTCATATCACCTTGAGGGAGGAGTAGCGCCATCAGCTCGAGCGTCTCCAGCAAGGCAGCATGACTGCTACTCAGTATGAGACTCGTTTCATGGATTTGGCCCGTCATTCTATTCTTTTGCTCCCCACATAGAGAGAGAGAGGGAGGGTGAGGAGGCTTATTGAGGGTCTTGCTCAACCTATTAGATGCAGATGAATAAGGAGACATGGAGTGAGATTTCTTTCCAGGATGCGACTAATGTCGCTAGACGAGTTGAGATGGTACTTGGACATGGAGGTCAGGGGTCGGACAAGAGACCTCGTCATTCCAGTGGATTCAGTGGTGCCTCGTCTGGAGGCGGGGGTACTTATGGTAGAGGTCATCCTTCCAGGCCATTTCGTTCAGCACTCCAGGCATCCCACAGTGCCCCAGGTGGTCGTAGCCCTTATATGCCTTATTCTGATCAGCCATCCTATAGTGTACCACCAGCTTCTATCAGTGCACCTCCTCTTCAGAGTTTTCAGGGTGGTTATTCAAGTCGACAGGGTCAGTTTTCCAGCCAGTGGTCTCCACAGGCGAAGTCTTGTTATACTTGTGGTGATCCGAGGCACATTGCTAGATATTGCCCTCGTGCGTCGAGCAGTTCACAGTACCAGAGTTCTCGTGCCATGATTCTGGCACCAGTAGCTGCACCACCTACTCAGCCATCTAGAGGCAGGGGTCAGGTAGTTAGAGGTAGGAGTCAGATGGTTAGAGGTGGAGGTCAGGCCGCTAGAGGTGAAGGCCCTCCAGTTAGAGGTCGTCCCAGAGACATGGTTCAGGGTGGTGGCTGTTGATACCTAATTTTTCCCTATATTATTTTCAAAATTTGTGTGTGTGTGTATATATATATATATATATATATATATATATATATATATATATATATATATATATATATATATATATATATATATCCAAAACAATGCATGAGCATTAATTAATATTTTTTTCATAATTTCTGCATTTTTAAGGGATTTTTAATTAATTTATCCCATTATGTTGTTATATAAATAATTACTAATTGCATCAAAAATGATTTTATAACAATTTTATGACCCAATTTCACTACTTATATTTATACTAAGCCTAATTATTTCATAAATAACCATATTCACATTTTTTGGATTATAATTGCAATAATTTTGCAATAATAGCCCATGCATGCATTATTACATTATCTCACCTAGAAAATAGCTTTTTATATTTTTATGTTATTGAGTAATTATCTTAAATCATTTTTATAATCTGCTAATTATTTTTACAAATTATTTTTACAAATTATTTTTACTAATTAATTGGGTATTTAACAAATAGCCTCTTAATTTCTTCAATTTTCAGACCTAACCCCTAATATATTAGCCCAAAACCCTTTTAAAACCATCCCAAACCCCTTAATAATACCATCCCAAACCCCTTAAGCCTAATATGTATCTACCTGACCCAAACCCCCATCAAATGTGGCCGTTGATCTTTTAGATCAACGGTCAATGATTAAACTTAACATTTTTAATTCAACCAACCCTAACCCCCCTCTCTATTCCTCTTCGACCTCCATCACTCGTTTCCCTAACCTCTCCAGTTCTCTCTCGACCTGCCCTAACCCTAATCGCCATCACCGGCGAGAAACTCCCTTCTATCGTGTTTCCGTGCATTCTCTGACCACCACCGGTCTCCTATACTCCTTGTCTATTTGATTTTATGAGTCCTTAGAAGGATCTCGTGGAGATTCAACTTGTTCTTGCTTGAAACTTATTTATCGGCCTGTCTCAGGCCATTTTCATTTGAAGTATGGATTTCCTCTTGCTTTTAGTATGAATCCATGGGGTTTCCTTTAAAAATCTATTATTTTAATTAACTGTTTCGATTTCATTTGCTCTTTTTGAAATTAGGGTTCGTCCCAGACTTTTCCTCAAAGATTTTTGTAACTTCTCAGTGTTTTAATTAATTGTTTCTTCACTATCTTGACTGATTCTCATGTATATTCTTCAACCCTAGATGTTTCTGTTTGTTATATTGATTTCTTCAATTTTGTTCCGTTATTATGTTTATTTCTGTGAACCAGTCTTAATTGATTTCTATTTAGGGAATTTGAATAATTTTGTCCTGTTAAAATTAGTATTTGATGAGATTTTTACTTGTTTCCTTATTTGTGATCTTAACTGATTATACTTGCCTTAATTAATTCTCAGTACGATTTGGGATTTTACTGATTCCCTATATGGTATGATTCTGATTTGATTACCTCAATTAAACCACAATTCTGGTCGTTACTTGACTATCCCCAATTAAGGAGTCTTTGATTCTGTGATTGGTTGATTGATCCTAATTGATTGAACTATGATTCTATTTGCCTTATTCGTTCTACTCCTTAAGTACTATATATACACTCTCATTCTGATTCTTCAGACGGAGAAAGAACAGTTCACAAAACACACTCACACACTTTGCTCTGATCTCTCTGCTACTTGTGTTCATTGTACTGTCTAGCCGGTTGAAACGCAAGGCTAGACCACTGAATCCTGCATACTTTCACCTTCTATTTTTTGCTTCCTTTAACTGGTATGTTCCAATTCCTAATGTCGTTTATTATACTATGAAGCTTGAACCTATGTTCTCTGTCATCTGTTGTTTTACTTCTGTTGAATCCATGCCTCTTATGTATTTCACTTAGCATGTGTACTTCTGTGTTTAATTCTGTATCTCTCCTATTTATTGCTTTAATCAACATGTCTATTTCCGTGTTTAAGCTTCAATCCTTTCATGTTTATTTCTTTAATCAGCATGTCTATTTTTGTGTTTAGGCTTCAATCCTTTCCTGTTTATTGCCTTAAACCAGCGTGCTTACTTAGGCATTAGACTCTTATCCTTCATGTCCATTGACCTCAAGTGGTATAACCACTTCTGTGCAATTAAATCCCTGTCCTCTCTATGAACTGTTAGCATGACTACTCCTCCATTTAAGTTCTATGTTCTTCATGTCTACTGCTTTAAGTCAATATGATTACTTCTGCTATGTGCTCTGGCTCTTTAAACTTATGTGCTTACTGTCTATTGCTTCTAGTTAGCATCACTAGATCCTATTGAGTGCTATGGAAGTTGGATGTCATAATGTGTCAATTTGCTTGGTGTTGATCAGCTTGCTTTTGTCTCTGATTGGTTTCATGTGTCCTTGGTTAAGGATTTCTATGTTCCTAATCCCTGCAACCCCTTATTTGTGTAGTTGTTTGATCTCAGCATGCTATGTGCCCACTAGTGTTAACTAATGAATTAAGCTAAATCTGGGAAGTGTGAGTCTTTTCTTTGTGACTCTGTTTCTACTTGTTGTTGTTTGTTGAACCTTTGTTTTTTTAGCATGTTTCTAAACTTGTTTACACTTCTAAACTGCTTTTCACTTCTAATATGTTTTTACTTCTAAACTGTTTTCATTTTTGAACAGTTTTCACTTCTGAACTGTTTTACTTCTGGAATGTTTTCCTAAAGTTGTTTCTACTCTTTCAAGCACTATCTTCTACTCCTACTCTTAGAATATTTAGGATCCTGCCCCTCTAGTGTGAGCACTGCCTAGGAGTCCATGAGACTCCTCCGAACTCTGACACACTAGGGCTAGCCCTTCCACATTGCACAAAAACTATTTTTGTTTAAAAGGAGTCTTGGTGTGAGCATTGCCCGGGGTCCCTGAGGCCCTTGGGAACTTTGACGCACCAGGATACTCTCTTGGACACTATTGGATATTGGTACCTTGGATTTGGTTGAAGGTCGGGTCCTCCAGGTTTACTTTTAGGCCTATCCAGGCTCCCTATAGTATAGCATTATCTATTTTGTGATTCATTTATCGAATGGTATGTAATAATAATTCTTGTAAAACAGATATTGGGGATATTAGTAAAATGGGAGGGACTTTTATATATGTTTTGTGGGGAAATCGGGTAGAAATCATGCTCCTAGGATTGTTGTGATTATATATGTATTAGAAACCATGCTTATAAGATTGTTTTGTGCACTAGAAAACATGCTTATAGGTGCATCATATCATTTGTCCTAAACTTCTGCTTTATAGAGTCCTGCATATTCATGTCAGCTTAGAAATCCTGTCACTAGGTTGTTATCAATTCTGCCTAAAATCATGATCATTCTCTTATGTGCATTAGAAACCATGCTTTAGGACTTTGTTGCACTCGCATAAATACCATGCCTATATCGCATAAAATCAGTAGCAACCATGTCTATAAGGGTAAGTTTAAAAGCAGTCCCAACACCTAGATAACATGTTTACATAGATAAATGTATAAAATCAGTTCTGTAATGTTCAGAACCTAGACAGCATGCCTATATGACGTAATGAACTCAAACTGCCTGTTTAAAATTGCTTGTTAGTATTAAGACTCTAATTAACAATTAGATATCATGTTTATAGGACATCTCGGATCCACGCCTAGGCAAGCCTGTAGGATAATTGAAATCTTGCAAATTGTAAAACTATAATGTGCTTAACTATTTGCGAACTGCTCAGATTCAGCAAGTTCTAAAATCAGTAGGCAAACTGATTAGGTCTCCACTGCCTTTCTTTAACACAATGTTGCACATATTCTGTTTGTTATACTCACCTAGATATCTTGCTTTAGGACTCTTAAAGTATCTGAAATACTGTTGCTTGAGACGTGCAATTGACTACTTATTTGTGGAGGTAAATGTGAGCCCCCTTAATTGTTCCTTTACCTGACAGTCCTGCTTGTTTTAATTGTCGCTTAGATTTTCTCCTTTTAAGCACTTTAGGAGAGTCTAGAACTTCCTTAATTAGATGTCCTAAACACCTCCAGTGCCATAAGAAAGGAACGGGTAATGCACACATAGAGTATGTTTAATTAGAATCGCTTATATAACCACCAAGGGGAGGGTAATTGGGTAGTAAAGGATATGATGACATGTGCGCTAATGCCATGTGTAACCCCTCTAATTGAGGAAAGTTTACCGGGTATTGCACAGAAATGATCCTATAGGCTAATAAACCTAGGACCCTTTTATTCTCATTTTTTGTAATCCATATGTGTGCTTAAACTGCTTACTTTCTTAATGACTAATTCACAAATTAAGTTTGGCCGGGACCAACCGTTCTGGACCTCGAGGGGTGCCTAACACCTTCCCCTCAAGGTAATTTCAAGCCCTTACCCAATCTATGGTAATGTAAATCGATTCATGAGTTACTTGCATTAGGTGCCCTAACGCACCTTAAATCCGTTAGATGGCGAATCTTCAATTTCCATACCCCTTTCCCAAAAAGGAAAGGAGTTGTCAAATGTCGAAACCCGATTTCGCGATAAAAAGAGGGCGCGACAGTGGGGCCCAGCCCCGATGTTATGCCTTTCCCGTCAGGTCTGAGGCTGAGTCATCTGATGCTGTTATGACAGGTATTGTTTCAATTTATAGTAGAGATGCTTCAGTTCTATTTGATCCAGGGTCTACTTACTCCTATGTGTCATCTTATTTTGCTTCATATTTGGTTGTGCCCCGTGATTCCTTGAGCGCCCCTATATATGTGTCCACGCCCGTGAGGGATGTTATTATTGTAGTTCGTGTATATCCTTGTGTGTGGTCGCTATTGGGGGTCTTGAGACCAGTGTAGACCTTTTGCTCCTTGACATGGTTGATTTCGATGTTATATTGGGCATAGATTGGTTGTCACCTTATCACGCTATTTTGGACTGTCATTCCAAGACAGTGACATTAGCCTTGCCAGTGTTGCCTCGATTAGAGAGGGGAGGGACTCCTGGACATTCCTCCAGTAGGGTTATCTCTTATATGAAGGCTCAGTGTATGGTCGAGAAGTGGTATTTGGCCTATTTGGCGTATGTTCGTGATTCTAGTGCTGAGTTTCCTTCTATGGATTATGTGCCTGTTGTTCGTGAGTTTCCTGAGGTATTTCCTGCAGACCTTCCAGGGATGCCACCAGAGTTGAAAGAATTAAAGGAACAGTTGCATGATTAATTGATAAGGGCTTTTTTAGACCTAGCATCTCGCTCTGGATGCGCCGGTTTTGTTCGTGAAGAAGAAGGATGGATCTATGAGGATGTGTATAGATTATCAACAGTTGAACAAAGTCACTATCAAGAAAAAGTATCAGTTGCCGAGGATTGATGATTTGTTCGATCATCTTCAAGGTGCTAAGGTGTTTTCAAAGATTGATTTGAGATTTGGTTACCATCAATTGAGGATTAGGGCATCCGATGTCTTAAAGTTCCTCTTTTGGAAATTTAGAGGCAACATTCAAAATCCCAGAATACTTTATTTCTTCTTTAGAAAAAAAGACAAAACGATTGGAAGTTCAACAAAAATATTTTCTTCTTACTTTTGAAATTCCCAAAGTTCAAAACAAAAGAAAAAGAATTGTAAGTTGAAGCCTTTCATTCAAAAAAAAAATTATGTTTGTGTGTATGTGTGTGTGTGGTGTGTGTGTGTACGTATATTTACACTATTTTTAGAAGTCTTTTACCTAAAATAAAAAAAATAAAATAAAATTAAAAAAAAGAGAAAAAAGAATTTCAGAAATATTTCCTTTCTTATCTATACGTTTTCATTCAAAAAAAAAATCATCAATCAAAAATCAAAATCCAAAATACAGGTTTCCTCAGTCTTGAAGTATTTTTCCCAAAAAAAAATTTAAAAAAAAGAAAAAAAAAATTCAAAAGTCAAAAAAATATTTCCTTGCTTCTTTAGAAGTCTTTCTTTCAAACATTTCAAAAATCAAAACATCAAAAAAAAAAAAAAAAAGCAAAAAATATTTTATTTCTTCTTTTAGAGCCTTTCTTTCAAAAATTAAAAAAAAATAGACAAAGTTAGCTTATTTACTCTGATCTTCCCGAACTACGCAAGATTTGATTCATGCTTCGTCATGATACGTAGGCAATCCCCATAGGATTCGATCATAACCATAAAAAATTTATAAAAAAAAAGGGGAGAGAAAAATAAAGTGAAAAAAAAGAGAGTGACAAAAAATAACAAAGAAAAACAAAGAGCGAAAATAACAAAAAGAGAAAGAAAAGAAATCGAGATATAAAAAAAAAAAAAAGAGGGAGAGACAAAAATAGAAAGGGACATTTAAAGGCCGGGATGAAACACGCAACCGTTCAAACACATGGTAGAAACTTTAATTGTTAGGTGCATTGCATCCCAATATGTGATTTCCTATATGTTAAATGGCTCAAACTAACCAGGTTGTTGTATGTGCAAATAAGACAGGTCATATTTAGGTGGTTGGTTTTGTTGTTAGTCCGGTTTCCCATCCTTCACAAGATCCAAAGGTAAAGATGGCCTCCGCAAGCAATCTGCCAATCATCGGTCTTGAGGATAGCCCGGCATCGGCTATTCCGCAGCCTGAATCAGCAACTGCTGAAGAAAATAGAAGGTTGCGTCGCCGCATATTGGAAATGTGGGACGCCTGGTCCAATGGTAGGGAACCACCAAGTGTGATCCCTGGTTTCCCTGAGTTGATCCCCAGTTCAGATGAGTTTTCCAACGTCCTTGTGCCCAACTCACTCTTCCCATGTGGCCACCCTCTAATGTCGCCTAATGGTCCGGAAATGCCTTCTGTGGATCACCCCCAGGCGTCGAATTCAAGGGCACATCCAGCAATGTTCGCTGCACCACCAGCCTCCACTACGGCACATCCAATAGTGCCCAGGCCAAACCCATGCCCTCAGCACCCGCAATATGAGTCTCCCACGGGTCAAGAAAAAACAACGAGAAATCCCGAGCATGAAGAAATGGCTCGGAAGATGAGAAGCCTAGAGCAAAGCTTAAAGAACATACAGGGTTTGAGTGGTCAGAAGAGTCTCTCCTACTCCGATTTATGCTTGTTTCCACATGTTCACCAGCCGGTTGGTTTCAAGATGCCAAAGTTTGAAAATATGACGGGCACGAAAACCCGATAGCTCACTTGAAACGATATTGTAATCAGCTGAGGGATGCTGGTGGAAAAGATGAGTTGCTAATGGCCTACTTCGGAGAAAGCCTCACCGGAATCGCTGCTGAATGGTATATGGATCAAGAAATTACTCATTGGCATGTGTGGGACGGTTGGCCCTTGAATTTGTTCGCCAGTTCCAATATAATGTGGACATCGCTCCCGACAGCAGCTCTTTGTCCAATATGAAAAAGAAAACTACGGAAAGTTTCCGTGAATATGCTGTCAAATGGAGCGAGCAAGCCGCCCTAGTAAAGCCTCCGATGGACAAAACTGAAATGGTTACAGTCTTCCTACAGGCCCAAGAGGCGGACTACTTCCAGAACATGATGTCTGCTACGGGTAGACCGTTCGCCGAGGCTATCAAAATTGAGGAGATGGTCGAAAATGGTTTGAAAACAGGCCGAATCTTGAGTCATACTGCTTTTAAGGCTGCATCACAGGCCGTTCAGAATGGGTCAGAGGGTTTGATGAACAGAAAAGGGAGAGAAGAAGGAGCCATGATGGCTTCGAGCTCGAAAGGGGCCCACAAGTTATTCAACCAATCATATATTCTTCCTAAAATCCCAGAAGATTATTACCCCTATCAAGATGATGTTGCATATGTCGTGACAACGCCTCCCTATGCGGTGAGGAACACACAACCTTACACACAGCCACAAAATTATACCGAAAATCGAGCTCCACTTCCCAGAAATGCCCATCTTTACCAAGCTCCATATAATCCCCAATAAAATGTTCCCCAATACAATCCTCGCCCAAGAGAGCCTTTCAAAAAGAATCAGTTCACCCCTATTGGTGAATCCTACTCTAGCTTGCTCCAAAAGTTGGTCAGGATAGGTCTGTTGCAGTCAGTGGCCCCAAACTGGTCGAACCCCGAGTCCCCCTCGCACTGGGCTGATGCTAGATGTGAATACCACTCTGGAGTTGTGGGGCATGACACTGAAGATTGTTGGACTCTCAAAATAGCAGTGGAAGATATCATCGAGGTCCAGGCAATAGTGCTTAGGGATGAAGAAGACCCCAATATGATGAATAACTCCCTGTCTGCTCACACTGGGCCGGTAGTCTGAATGATTTGTAAAGATGAAGAATTTGATCCGACATTGAAGGCCATTGCAACCATTGCCGAGACAGAAGAAAAGCCAAAAATGGTCGCCAAGCCTGAAAGTTCCCCCATCAGATGGGAGTCTCGGTAGCCAGTCTTGCTATCTTTTTTGCGTCCGGATTATCCTAGGGTGTGATCCGGATGTTTTACTTTATTGTCTTACTTTCCGATGTAAACCCTTCTATCTTTTTTTTTAAAAAAAAATCATCAAAATAAAAAAAACGAAAACAATCAAATGGAATTAATATTTCGTTTTCCAAGAATGTCTCTTTTCTTAATCATGTCTCTTTCTTGCTCTACTTTCAGTTCTGTTTAAATGCAGATTTCAATAACATGACATGCTTGTGGACTTCATGCCCAGAACCTAAAACGCTGTCAGACTTCGAAATAATGAATTAAGAATCAAAATGCAAATTAAGTTATGCTAAGGAGATAAAACAATAAACCAGAACAGTCAAAGGAAAATTGGTTCAGATTGGAAAGATCCATACATTACTACAAGAGTACTGCCGAAAGAGTGCGTTTGTACTTAGGGTACATCGAAGGAAATGTCCCTAAAAAAACTGTCATCGCAGATGCAGTCAAAAGATTCTAAAACGTTGTCAGACTTCGAAATGATGAATCAAGAATCCGAATGCAAATGAAGTTTGGTCAAGGAAATAAAACAATGAATCGGAACAACCAAAGGAAAATTGGTTCATAATGAGAAGGTCCATACATTACTACAAGAGTATTGCCCAAAGAGTGCGTTTGTATTTGGGGTACATCGAAGACAATGTCCCTGAAACAACTGTCAACGCAGGTGCAATCAAAAGGTACTATGTTTGATCCTCCATATAGCATTAAATGTTCTCCGGTTGGGATGACGAAGGCTTTCATTCTCGCTACCCAAACACCAGTACCCCTTTTGCCAACCCTTTGAGTCGGTTACCTTCCTTTGATTACCCTCTTTGGAATTCAAAAGTGTTACTGGAAAACAAAAGAAAAAAAAAGGAGAATTTTTTTTTTGAAAAATGGAAAAAAAAATGATGAAAAAAAAAGAAACAAAAAAAATGATGAAATGAAAAAAAAAAAAAAGAGAACATGGAAAACAAAAGAAAGAGAAAAAAGAAATAGAGGAAAAACAAAACAAAAATCAAAACAAAAATCAAAAACAAAAACAAAAGTTCCCTGAACTACGTCTGACTTGATTCCGAAAGGATACGTAGGCAGCCTCTCCTCGGGGTTCAGTCACACCAAAATAAAAATCCACATTCCCCCAAGAGTTTGAGTTGGGGCAAGTGTTGAGATTCGGCAATGATTCGCCTGAAAAGTTCCAAAGTTGTAATTCAATTCAAATTCTTTTTACCCCAAATCCTGTTCAAGTCCTTCTGATTGATCGACGAAGAAAATCCAGAATGGGAGGATACATCTATCTGGATCTGATACAAGCAATAAGAGAAATTAAAATGAGAGAGCCTTATTGGTGAAAACTCACACGGGCACCAAAAGGCGATGGCAAGTAGAGAAATTAAAAATGAGAGAGTTTTGTTAGTGAAAACTCGCAAAGAGCACTACAGGGCGACGGTGAGAAGAGAAATGAGAGATGTTATCAGTGAAAACTCGAAAAGGGTACTACTAATCGAAAAAAGGATGATTGGTTACTGATATCAACACAGTCTGGGGCAAAGTTTCTCAGTCTCGAGGTGACAATGATGATGAATTTATGAGAGTCGGACGGTTTACACGGATCAGGCATCCAGTCCAGAAGGCATGTCATGTTCATTGAAGTCCGCATGCGCTCTAGATAAGTCCTTCTTTCCTTTCCCCCGAAAGGGATACCTCTTGTTTAAATTCATTATCTGCTCTGTCATTTATTGTCTTTTGAATCACTTTCGGTCTAATTCTGTTCCGAAACTAAGGCAAATAAAGGATGGCAAAACTGATTTACAGGGTTCTCGTTTGACGCAAGCCAACATGCAAGGAGCGCTCAGCCTCACCAAGGGAATCAAGTCGATCCCGACCGGCCTTAACGGCCGATGCTTCAAACTCAAAACCCTTGAAAGGAGAAAATCAAATAGAAATGCCTATAAAGGCAATTGAAGTAAAAAGTTAAGTCACACGTGACTAACCCTCTCGGCAAAGTTCGAAAAGCCGAAGTGCTCCAAGTGCTTTAGAATTAAAGATGAGGGGAAAATTAGAAATGAAAGGCCGACGAAGGCGAAATAAAGTTGAAAAAGGTTAAGTCCCACGAGACTACCCGTTGCAGCAGAATTTGAAGGACCAAAAGTTCCTCCTCGATACTCCGAAAATCCAAAAGAAAAGCAAGCGAAAGGCCTACAAAGGCAAAATAAAGTTGAAATGTTGGGTCCCACGTGACCGGTCACCACGACAAAATATGGAAAGCCAAGGTCCCCGGGTTTGGAAACGAAACCCAATCCCCACCAAACAAACAAACAGCTGAGATATTCGTCAAAGAGGTTGAGATCAAGCAGCTTAAAATAATCAAGGCCGCAAAACCAACCACCGTTTCAAACTAACAAATTGTTCTTTGTTTGAAAATAGGAAACAGGTGCAAAAGCAACCATGCAAAAAACAGGTGCAACCAAAAGGAATTGCGCAAGAGTTAGAAGGAGCTCTGCAGCATTGACTCCAAAGAAAGGGAAGTTTCCTCCAAAAATCTTTTCCCGCATGCTTAAAATAAAAAATAAAATAAAAAAGAAAGATAAAAGAGAAAAGAAAAAAAAAGAAAGAAAGAGAAGAATTGAAGTTGAAAATGACTCATAGTAGTATGGGGCCTCCAATCCCCAACTACACATTTTCCCGATATGGGTATACACGCTCCCTAGTCGATGCCAATTAAGGGTATACATTCCCTAATTGATTATTTCTTTTCCAATTAAGGGTATACATTCCCTAATTGATGTTTTACTTTTCCAGTTAAGGGTATACATTCCCTAACTGATATTTTGCTTTTCCAATTAAGGGTATACATTCTCTAATTGATGTTTTGCTTTTCCAATTAAGGGTATACATTCCCTAATTGATGTTTTACTTTTCCAGTTAAGGGTATACATTCCCTAACTGATATTTTGCTTTTCCAATTAAGGGTATACATTCTCTAATTGATGTTTTGCTTTTCCAATTAAGGGTACACATTCCCTAATTGATTTTCTTTTCCCGACATGGGTGTACACGCTCCCTAATCGATGCCAATTAAGGGTATACATTCCCTAATTGATGCTTTATTTTCCAATTAAGGGTATACATTCCGTAATTGATATTTTGCTTTTCCAATTAAGGGTATACATTCCCTAATTGATGTTTTGCTTTTCCAATTAAGGGTATACATTCCCTAATTGATGTTTTGCTTTTCCAGTTAAGGGTATACATTTCATAACTGATGTTTTGCTTTTCCAATTAAGGATATACATTCCCTAATTGATGTTTTGCTTTTCCAATTAAGGGTATACATTCCCTAATTAATTTTCTTTTCCCGACATGGGTGTACACACTCCCTAGTCGATGTCAATTAAGGGTATACATTCCCTAATTGATATTTTTTTTCAATTAATATATATATATATATATATATATATATATATATATATATATATATATATATATATATATATATATATATATATATATATATATATNCTATTAAAGTTGATTGTGAAATTCAATTAGGAATTGAATTCCTAAAGAGTTCGGCAAATTCAACTCATTGTGATGGGATTTGAATTTTATAATAGGAAAATATTTCTAAGTTAGAATCCAGGTTTGAATTGGATTAGGTATGTGAAAGCTCGTAAAGGAGAATTCAATTGGAATTGAATTTCATAAAGAGTCGGCAAATTTAACTCATTGGGATGGGATAAAATTTATAATAGAAAAATATTTCTAAAGCTAGAATCCAAGTTTGAATTGGATTAGGCCTGTGAAAGTTCATAAAGAAGAATTCCAATTGAAATTAGATTTCATAAAGAGTTCGGCAAATTCAATTAATTGGGATGAGATTTGAATCTTATAATAGAAAAATATTTCTAAAATTAGAATTCAAGTTTGAATTGGATTAGAAATGTGTCAGTTCATAAAGGAGAACTCCAATTGGAATTGGATTCCATAAAAAGTTAGCTATGAAATGTCTAGCATGTGGATTCCATAAAGAGTTATATATATGTGTGGGTGAGTCCTAATTTAGGATAAGAGATATAAATCTTATACATATTGTTAAGTCACGTAGAAACTAAGCGAGTTATTCTTGAGAAGAAAATTATTTTGAGAAAGTTATAGTGTAATACAAAGCCAAGATAGAAAATACCAGCAAGGAGTTTCATTGACCAAGGAGTTGATAGCAAGGATTAGTCTCGTTGTGGATACGCATAGAGTCTTCGTACTACCGAAGAAATTCTAAAACGAGACTCTATTCACCAGGTACGTCTTAGATCTGATCTTTGACATGTAAATAAATTTTAAACACAAAAAGTTCTCCAGAGGATTGTTACTGTCTTCTATTGCGTGTTATGAAAACCTCCCTCAATCCAACAGTGGCATCAGAGTCATGGTTTCTCGTGTCTAAAATTTATTTACGAAATATTTTAAGATTTTATTTGAAGAGTTCAAATAATTATCCTTGTGCCTTGTGCAATAATCAAATTGTTTGAATGCATATGAATTGCTATTATTTTATTGTGAATAAAATATGTATTCATATAAGTTAAACTACTGAGATAGTTCATAACTTGAATTTGAAATTTCGTATAAGATAGGACGGTAATCTATAATAAGTTATTAGATTATACAGTTATTTTAATTGTTATTGGTTTATTAGATATTAATTAATAATAATGTTCTGGCATGAATTATTTTATGTGATATATAAGATAAACATGTTAGAACTATGTTGATTTCGTTTTTATGTCACGTGTTTGTTCGTTATATGGTGTTGAATTATTATTACATGTGATGTAAATTAATTTAGCACAAAGTGTCACACCTCATTTTTTACTATCCCGGAAAGGGTATAAGTGAATTTTTCCAATTTAAGTGACAATCGAAACGGGATTATCTTATTTAAAATTCAGAGTCGCCACTTGGAATAATTTATGGTATCCCAAGTCACCGGTTTAAATCTCGAATCGAGGAAAACTTGACTTTGTTTTACAGTCCGTGAACACAGAAATTCAGGTAAGGAATTTTGTTAACCCGAGAGAAGGTGTTAGGCATTCCCGGGTTCCGTGGTTTTAGCACGGTCGTTCACCATTATTATTGGCCTATTTATCTGATTTTAAAATATTGTTTGAAACCTACGTGCATTTATTCCTTTTAAACCGCTTTTAATAATCCAATTGTTACACAACTAATTATTCGGTTGCACATTGTGAATCATGTCACGTGAACCGTACCCACGATCTACAACGCGTTTATTTTAATTATTTAAAATTAGGGGCCGAGTCACACCAGCGTGCACTCGAATTTTGGAGTTGCGTATCTATGACTATGCCACGGGAGCCATACTCATAGTCACAATAATTTATTGTTTTTAACTGTTTGATGGTCGAGTCACGCCAGCGTGCACTCGACATGTGACCTACGATTTGCCTATCCCTAATGCGGTTGGCCTAAACATGTTCCTAACGGACAAAAATAAAGATAGAACTAAAATAATATAATGATTATAGCACTACTTAATTGCGTTTAATTATATCTAAAGCCTAAATCCCATTCTTATTTCAAGATATGTCTATTTTAATTCCAATTTTTACAACTAAACCAACAACTCAAAACCAATCCAGTTTTCATGTTCTAAATTAAAGAAGCAGTAGTTCTAAAATAGCAACTACTCTACTGGGAATAGACTAACAAGCAAATAATAATACCAATTACAAGAAAACTTCATAAAGTCATTCAATACGACAAATTAGGCAAAGCAAAATTACAAGAAGAAAGGAAAAAGAATTGGACCTTTCTACAACCTCTGACAAACCGAAAATGAAATCGTCAATGCGACTTTCAACCTCGAACGACAACAGGGCTCGAATCGGAATCAACCTCAAACAATCTCCACTTTTAACCAAAATTGAATTCCAAAATCAAGAGAACAGAATCATTTTTTTGTTATACTTTTCTGATTTTTGAAACTTTGAAGAGGAGTGGTTTTTTTTTTATTTTCCTGTCCGCCCCTGCCCTTACTGTCTGTTTGAGTGCGCGTGGGGGTCGCCGGTTTCCGGCGGGCTGTTCTGGCTGGCGGCTCTTGGCGTTGATAGGGTGAAGATGACGAGTCTTCCTCCGGTCCCCTCTTGTTTGGAGAAGGTGGAGTTTATATATGAGATATAGGGAATATGGACCATTTGATAAAATAAAATAGAAGGATAGGATTTAAGGGAATTGGGCTAGGTCTTAGAGATTAGGGTGGGGTAATGGGCTAAGAAGATTGGGCTGTCAGAATTTGGGCTCGAGTTTGGGCCAAATTTACCTTTAAAAGTGGCCCTTTAATTCTATAAAACTAAAATATTTATTTTTTACTAAAATATTATACCATAAAAATGTAAAATTAATCCTAATTAATTAAAATAACTATATTATGACATGAAACTATTTTTTGATATTTTCAAGGATTATAATAAAAATAAAAAATATGTTAAAATAATATTATTCTAAAAACACCTAATACTTGAATTAAAATAGAGAAAAAATGAAACTATTTTTGTGTTTTTCAGTTTTGTGATAAAAAAAGGTAAAATAGTCAAAATGAGTCAAAATAGTGATATTAGGCCTAAAATAAATATTTAAATGCTAAAAAGTATAATATCTCGGGAAGGGTAAAAAATTATGCGTCTACACAAAGCATATAGACAACTTGAACAAAATTCATCACGATTTATCTTTTTCATAACCACTCACTGGAGGTTTGACCTCCTCCACAATATGCTGCACAATATCCTCTGGTAAATAGTCCTTTAATTTGGTCAAGTTCCACTTATTTTCCTCGGCAAAGTCATGAACATATTGTACATCTTCTTTGCCCCAAAAAACGGATGGTATGACATCATATAGAGGCCCCAAATATGTCCAATTATCATGCCAAAAGTTAGGAGATCCTTCCTTTACTTGCCATCAATAAATTTGGTGGTCTATAATCTCTCTGTATTGTAACATTTTTCGCCATACATGTGACCCATATTTCTATTGCACCATCACCGGGCCATGTTTCTTGCAGTATTTAACCACCATAAACTCTTTCCAGAGTGAGTTTTTGGTGTCCTTTACTCTAAAGTTTTACCATAGTTTACATAATAAGGCCTTGGACACATCAAACATAGACCGAAATCCCACACCTCCTTCCTTTTTTGGTAAACATAAGTTTATCCATACTGCCAAATGTCTACCCTTTCCGTCAATGGAATTGTAGGGAAATAACATGGAAAAATAATAATAATATTATAATAATATTATTTATAAGTAGATATATGAATTGACTTGAGTCGTATTGGCACCGTCCTAAGAAACTATTTCAGCAGTGTGAAATATTTTCCCACGATTAAATAAACTTACCTCTACTTAAGAGGATACAGGAATCAACAAAATATTAAATTATAAACCCAGCTATTTATAAGAGGGGAACAAAAGAAAATAGACTGCTAAATTTTGAGAAAGAAAGACAACAAAGGGAAACTAGTGAAGAACGAAAAAGCAAATGAAAGTTGTTGATGGTTGGTGCCTAAGTTGAATGCCTATTTATAGGTTTTAAGAGAGGTTTGAAACTTGACAAGTGTATCTTGAATTTTTTATGCAATTGCTACACTCATTTTTCCATTGCCACTTGAAAGGATATTTACAATTTTTTTTTATGCAATTGCTACACTCATTTTTCCATTGCCACTTGAAAGGATATTTACAATTTTAAAAATATCACAAATATTTTCCTTTACTTCCTACTTTAGAAAATTCTCTCTTGGAGACCACAATTTTCAAAAAAAAAAAAATCCAAAACAAAAATATTCTGCTTTACTTACTTCTCTAGAAAGTCTTTCTTTTAGAACCCAATTTTCAAAAATCCAAAAATATTTTCCTTTACTTCATAGTTTAGAAAAGTCTCTCTTTGAGTCCCCAATTTTAAAAAATCCAAAAATATTTTCTTTTAATTTCTTCAAAAATTCCGAAAAACATTTTCATTATTCTTTAGAATTTTTTCTTTCGAAAATTGAAAAGAAATTCAAGATTCAAAAAATATTTTCTTTAGAAGTCTTTCTTTCATAATTTTAACATAAAATTCCAAAAATCCAAAAATATTTTTTCTTTCTTCTTTAGAAGTTTTTCTTTCGAAATTCACCGGAAAAAAAAAGAATGAAGAAAAAAGAAAATCGAAATCAAAAAATATTTTCTTTCTTCTTTATAAGTCTTTCTTTCGAAAATTAAAAACGAAAAAGTTCAAAATTAAAAAAAAAAGAGTTAGTTTATTTCCTTTATTCCTGACCTTCCTGAACTATGCAAGATCTGATTCATGCAACGTCATGATACGTAGGCAACCCACATCAGGTTCGATCGAATGATTTCAAAAAGAAAAAAAAAAGGGTGAAAAAAGAGAAGAATGATAATAATACTGAGTCCATTCTAACGTGTCTTTTGTTTTGAATTGTGAAGAAAGTTTGAGATGGTCGGTTTTTGGTAAGCTGACAACACAAAATCCAAGGGAAAAATGACAACAGACATCGAAGCTGTTACGAGCGGTCATGCGACTCAGGGTCAGAGGATTCAACAAGAGTCTACTGTGGTTGAGGAAAATAGAGTACTGAAACAGAAAATGACTGAATTGTGTCAAGCATGGGCCAATGGCCAAGGACCGCCCTTCTCTGTTCAGGGTTTCCCAGAATTCACACGCATCTCGACAACTACCATTCCGTTCTCATTGTCTGATCAATCATATCCACCTGGGTTCAATATTTATCTCAACTGTACGACCACACCTGGAACTCCAGTTGCATGTTATCAAAGTTTGTCATTGACAACCAACCAGACAACCGTTGTTGTTATGCATGTCTTCACTGTCCCACAGCCAACAGTGGTACAGAGGAAAACTCATGAGTCACAATTTGCTACCCAACAAGAATAGTACCACTCTCATGATTACCACTCGTACATATTTGATCTTCCTGCAAAGATTGAGAAGCCTGCCTGAAAGATGGCACAGGATGAAATGACCCAAAGCTTGAAAAGCTTAGAACAACAGTTGAAAAACATGCAAGGGTTGGCAGGTCAGAAGAGTATTGCCTTCAAGGATCTATGTATGCTCCCCGATGTTCGTTTTCCACTTGGTTTCAAGATCCCTAAATTTGAAAAGTATGATGGACACGGCGACCCCATAGCTCACTTGAAAAGGTATTGCAATCAGCTAAGAGGTGCGGGGAGAAATGAAGAATTGCTAATGGCTTATTTTGGGGAAAGCCTGACTGAAGTAGCCTCCGAATGTTTATGGATCAAGACACATCTCGCTGGTATGTCTGGGATGACATGGCCCAGGCCTTTGTTAAACAGTTCCAATACAACATCGACGCCGCCCCAAACCGCAATTCCCTTTCCAACCTGAAGAAGAAACCAACTGAAAGTTTAAGGGAATATGCCATTAAATGGAGAGAGCAAGCGACTAGAGTTAAGCCACCCATGGGTGACCATTAGCTAATCACTGTCTTCCTTCAGGCTCAAGAGCCAGATTATTTTCAAAACATGATGTCCGCAGTTGGCAAGTTCTTTTCGGAAGCAATCAAAATAGGGGAAATGGTTGAGAATGGTCTTAAGACAGGCAGAATTATAAGTCAAGCAGCTCTGAAAGCTGCAACTCAGGCTGTTCAAATTGAATCAGGTAATTTCAGCGACATGAACGAGAAGGATGAAGAAACCATGATGACATCAGGGTAGAGAAGAGGTCCTATGAGAACATATTGAAGGTATGACCAGTCTCGTCTAATTTTCGAGGATTCCCCTGAGCACTACTATTCACCTCAGAACCCACAATACTCTTTTGCTCCACCTCAATATGTTGCCCAGCCACTAAGACACCCCAGAAGGTGAGCACCAACACCCCAAAGTCTCCATCAATCTCCACCAAATTTTCAAGCGCCCTATAACCGCATCCAAGCCAGGGGTATAGGGTGGAACAAAGGTTGAATAATTTTACACCAATAGGAGAGTCTTATGCAAGCTTGTTTGAGATATTAAAGCAATATGACATGATTGCACCTATTCCTCCAAATCATGTTGACCCACGTGCAAGAATATTTGATCTTTATAAAAGGTGTGAATACCATTCTAATTCCCAGGGGCACAATGTTGAAAGCTGTCGGGATTTGAAAAGAGAAATTGAAAGGATGATCCAGGAAAAATTGGTTGTGATCCAAGACATTGACACCCAGAATATCACGCAGAATCCTTTACCTGCACATGATGATGTACACTTTGTGGGGATGATACGTGGTGACATGGAGTATGAGAATCCTCTCGGGAACTTGCCGACTAAAATTGGAGAAGGCCATGGTGATTCTAATGAGCAAATTTGTGGCTAAAGCTTAACAGTTGAAAAGTCATTCCCTCCTCACTAGGAAAGAATCTTGTAGCTTGTTTTGATGTTTTTCTATTATCTGGGTTATTTCAGGGTTATGATCCAGATTTTATTTGCTTTATTGAGTCAAACCCTTATATCCCTCTATTCTGTCTGTGTGAGTCTTGTCTGTCTATTTTGTTGTTATTCTCATTGTACGGGTTACTTTAGGGTCATAACTCAGATTTTAGGTTGTTTGTCTTATTGTTTACTCAGTGAAATACAATTTGTCCTTTTGTGTCATTCCATGTTTAGTTCTTTTCCCGCTAGTTTTATTGATATGACATGCATGAGGAATTTTTGGCGAGATCTTAGAAAATTGATTTAAGCTAGAATTGGATAACTGAGAACAATACACTTTTGAAGATGAATAGAGACATGAAACATTTGGAAAATAAGCATGAGCCAGATTTACATGGAACAAAAGCAGTCATGATTATAATAGTTAAGGATCTCTACCTTTTGAATCATTGAGAAGATCGGGCTAAGGATAATCGGATGGGTTGAAGTCTGTTTAGCACTTAGATATAGAAAGTGTTTTTCAAAAGAAGGTGTATCCCAGTCAACTTGAAATGGATCAGTTTATTGGCAAAATGCATCCTCTACATCAAGACAAAATTTTAAAAAAGTTACCCAAATTGACCAGGGTCATTCACTACGAGGAAAGTATTGCTCATACAGCTTTACACTGAAAAAGACTCAGAAAGCAACATGTTTTAATGTGGTGATTGTGAAGAGATAATATGTTTGGCGTTCTCGAGGCTGGGAGGCCCTTTTTCTGCTATCCAAACACTTTATAACCTTTGTTATCCCTTTTGAGCTTGTGTTATTTTCTTCGGCCACCCTATTTTGGAATCAAGTTTAGANAGTGAAAAAAAAAGTAAACAAAAAAGAAGAAAGAACAGTCAAAGGTCAATTCCCCCAGAAAATAAAAGTTGGGGCAACCTAAATTTATAAAAAAGAAAAAGAAAAAAAAAAGAAAAAAAGAAAAAAAGGAAAAGGAAAGAAAGATGAAAAAATCGTTAGGTCAGACGATTGAACTACGTTAGACCTGATTCCCTTAAAAAGGATACGTAGGCAGCCTTACACGGTTCGGTCCAACCAAATAAAAATTCAGGAAAAAAAATTCAAAAATCCCCAGTATCTAAAACTGGGGCATGAGTTTGTTTTAGTTTTTTTTAAAAAAAGTCGATTCCAAGAGTTGTAAGTCTACAACCCCTCATTTTGAGTCTACTTTGAGCCTTCATGCAACCATTTCCAACCAGATCCAAAAACCTTCCAAATAAAGACCTCCTGATCAACCTTCAAGAATGCCAAGATACGCATGCAATGTGCAACAGTTGTCACACGACATAGAACACTGTCATGTTGCTCACAAAAGAAAAAGAAAAGAAAAATAAGAGAGTCTTACTAGTGAAAATCTTCACAGGCACTGTAAGACGACGGTAAGTAGAGATGAAAAAATGAGAGAGACTTGTTGGTGAAAACCCCTCGGGGTACCACTAGTCGATAGTGAATCGTGAAGCTGATGCAAAGGATTGGCATGAACAAGCCCGACTTCAAAGGTCATAAGAATTGTAAAAAGGAAGATTGGATTAGTTTAATAGATCGTACGTTAAGTCCAAGATGCATGTCATGATCATTAAGGCTAGTTACCGCAAAAAAAAATAAAAAATAAAGAATCTTCCTTCTGTTCTTCCCGACAGGGGCATTTATTGTTAATATTGTTTCTTTGCATCATTGTGGTCCTTTATTCTGAGTCAGTCCGTGTCAAAATAAGCAAGAAAAGATTTCAAAATCTGCTACTAGCTTTTCAGTTGCACAAAGTTAATTTGGCAAGCAGACTCAGTTGTTGTAATCAACATGCCTTGAGGATTCATGCAAAGGCTCCCCCCAAAAGACTCTTGTCAGCCTACTTGGCTAAAGCAAGCAAAGATAACCTCAAGGTTAATCAGGGATTCTCTGTAGTACCGAACAATGACTATAAAGTGTGCACATCGTGCAAAAGACACTTACCAGTTGTGATTCTCTCTGACGGACAAATTGCTCAAAAAATAGGAAGTCATTCAAGATATCAGAAAAGGTTACCTAAGCAAAGATCTCCAGTTGGGATAAGGCTGACTGAGCCACAAATACAAATGGTACCAGGTGTAAAACAATCAGGGTTGATGCAGAGCAAAATGTCTCTTCAAACTGACTCAAGCTGATTGAGCAAAAACTAAGCTGCCCAATACTCAAGGCCACAAACCGACCACCACTTTTAAAACTGAAAAAATTTGCTTTGTTTGAAACAAGAACAAAGCAGTGCAAAAAAGTTGGTTCAAAAACAAAAAAAAAGAGAAGAAAAGAAAGAAAAAGAAAAAGAGAAGAGAAAAGCCGACAAGAGAAGTTTCTCAAATCTTTGCCTTTATTTGTCTTGCCAGTGTGCATAAATGTTGCAATTGCTCTTCACATTTTTCCTCCTAGGATAAAAAGTCTAGTCTGATGGATTTTCTCCCAATAAAATCTTAGTCTGATGAATCTTTCTCCTAAGATACCAAAAAAAGAAGGGACCTACTCTGACGAACTTTCTCCTAGGATAGAAATCTTAGTCTTGTGAATCTTTCTCCTAAGATACCAAAAAAAAAGACTTAGTCTAATGAATTTTCTCCTAGGATCAAATTCTTAGTCTGATGAATCTTTCTCATAAGATACCACAAAAAAAGAGACCTAGTCTGATGAATTTTCTCCTAGGATCGAAATCTTAGTCTGATGAATC
>MDKI01016241.1:0-10752 GCA_005239505.1 Nicotiana paniculata
TACTACTCGGAATGACACCAAATTTTGCAAGCAAGTCATAAATGACATAACGAAACTATTCCTAGTCTCGAAATTCCGTTCGGACCTCGATAACACAAAAACATGTTCCAAACCAAATTTCAAACTTAAGGAAACTCTAATTTCGATATTGGGCGCCAAAACTCTCTCGGGTCATCCAAAACCCATTCCGAACATACGCCCAAGTCCGAAATCATCATACAAGCTACCGAAACCGTCAAAATTCTATTCCGAGGTCGTTTATTAAAAATATTGACCGAAGTCAAACTTGGCCAAAAAGACCAACCTTAAGGAACTAAGTGTTCCAATATTGCTCTAAACACTTCCGATACCCGGACCACCTGCCCCCGCAAGTCATAAATCATAATAAGCCGCTATGGGGAGTTTCATTTAGGGGAAAGGGGTCCGATAACGCAAAAATGACCAGTCGGGTCGTTACATTCTCCACCTCTTAAACAAACATTCGTCCTCGAACGAGTCTAGAATCATAACTGAAGTGCTGAATAAGTGCGGATATCTGCTTCGCATGTCCTCCTCGAACTCCCAGGTCGGTTCCTTGACTGGTTGGCCCCTCCACTGGACCTTCATCGCGGAAACTCTCTTGGACCTCAACTGGCGATCCTGTCTATCAATAATAACAACTAGATCCTCCTCATAGCCCAACCTCTCATCCAACTGAATAGTGCTAAAATCAACCACATGAGAGAAGTCGGTGTGGTACCTCCGGAGCATGGATACATGAAAGACCGGATGAACTCCTGACAAACTGGGAGGTAAAGCTAGCTCATAAGCAACCTCCCCAACTCGCCTCAACACCTCGAAGGGACCTATAAACCTTGGGCTCAACTTGCCCTTCTTCCCGAACCTCATAATACCTTTCATTGGCGAGACTTTCAACAGGACCTTATCTCCCTCCATAAATGATACATCCCTTTGATCCGCGTAACTCTTCTGTCTGGACTGTGTTGTGCGGAGACTCTCCTGAATCAAATTCACCCTCTCCAAAGCATCCCTCACCAGGTCGGTGCCATATAACTTAGCCTCGCCAGGCTCAAACCACCCGATAGGAGAACGGCATTGCGGACCATACAAAGCCTCAAATGGAGCCATCTCGATGCTGGAATGATAACTATTATTGTTAGCAAACTCGATCAAAGGCAAGAACTGGTCCCACTGACCTCCGAAGTCAATCACACATGCCCTGAGCATGTCCTCCAATATCTTAACTATACGCTTCGACTAGCCATCAGTCTGAGGGTGAAATGTTGTGTTGAGGTCTATCTGGGTACCCATATCACTATGCAATGCTCTCCAGAAGTGCAAGGTGAACTGAGGACCTCGATCTGATATAATGGACACGTGCACACCATGCAACCGGACTATCTCCCGAATGTAGATATGTGCCAACCTCTCAAAAGTATATGTAGTAGCCACTGGGATGAAATGCGCCGATTTGGTCAATCTATCCACAATGACCCAAACCGCGTCAACCTTCCACAGAGTCCGAGGCAACCCAACCACGAAGTCCATAGTGATGCGTTCCCACTTCCACTCTGGAACGGGCATCTGCTGAAGTAGGCCTCTTCGCCTCTGGTGCTCATACTTAACTTGCTGGCAATTAAGATACCTAGACACATACTCCACAATGTCCTTCTTCATCCACCTCCACCAGTAATGGTGCTTTAAATCATGATACATCTTCGTAGCACCAGGATGAACAGAATATTGAGAACTGTGTGCCTCCTCTAGAATCCTCCCTCTCAGGCTATCGACATTAGGAACACATAAACGGTCCTGAAGTCTCAGAACACCACCCTCGCCAATAGTAACCTCCTTGGCACCACCCTAAACCACTGTATCCTGAAGCTCTGCCAAGTACGGATCATCAAATTGCTGAGCCTTAATATCTCCCAATAATTAAGACTGAGAAACCACATGTGCTAAAACTCGGCGAGGCTTTGAAAGGTCTAAACTCACCAGGCGATTACCCAAGGAATGAATGTCCAAGTCTAGAGGTCTCTCCTCTGCTGCAATGTAAGCCAAACTACCCATACTCTTTGCCTTCCTTCTCAAGGCATCTGCTACCACATTTGCCTTTCCCGAATGATAAACAATGGTGATATCATAATCCTTCAACAACTCAAGCCACCTGCGCTGCCTCAAAATTAAGATCCCTCTACTTGAACAAGTGCTGCAAGCTGCGGTGGTCTGTATATAACTCACAGGACACCCCATACAAGTAGTGCCTCCAAATCTTAAGATGTTGAATAATTTTCGCCAACTCCAAATCGTGCACAGGGTAATTCTTCTCATGAACCTTCAGCTGGCGCGAATCATAAGCAATAACTCTCCCTTCCTGCATGAACACACATCCCAAACCAACGCGCGAAGCATCACAATACACCGTATATATCCCCGAACCGGAAGGCAATACCAGAATTGGTGCTAAGGTCAATGCTGCCTTGAGCTTCTGAAAGCTCGCCTCACACTCATCGGACCATCGAAACAGGGCATTCTTATGAGTCAATCTAGTCAATGGAGCTACCATAGAAGAGAACCCCTCCACAAATCGGTGATAATATCCTGCTAGGCCCAAAAAGCTCCTGATCTCTGTAGCTGAAGTAGGACGCGACCAACTCTGAACTGCCTCAATCTTCTGAGGATCAACCTTGACACCCTCTCCGGATACCACATGACCCAAGAATTCCACAGAATCCAACCAGAACTCACACTTGGAGAACTTAGCATATAGCTTCTGTTCTCGCAAAGTCTGGAGCAAACCTCTCAAATGATGATTGTGCTCCCCCAGGCTACGTGAGTAAATCAAAATGTCATCAATGAAGACAATGACAAAGGAATCAATATTCGGCCTGAACACCCAGTTCATCAAGTCCATGAATGTTGCTGGGGCATTAGTTAAGCCAAAGGACATCACCAGGAACTCATAGTGGCCATATCTCGTACGGAAAGCAATCTTTGGAACATCTGAGGCCCGAATCTTGAACTGATGATATCCCGATCTCAAATCAATCTTAGAAAACACCCGAGCACCCTGAAACTGGTCAAACAAATCATCGATGCGCGTCAAAGGATACTTGTTCTTAATGGTGACCTTGTTCAACTGGCGGTAATCAATACACATTCGCATGGACCCATCCTTATTCTTCACGAATAGAAATGGAGCACCCCACGGTGATACACTCGGTCTGATGAACCCCTTAGCCAACAACTCCTCAAGTTGCTCCTTCAACTCCTTCGGAGCCATACGGTACGGAGGAATAGATATAGGATGGGTGCTTGGAGCTAAATCAATGCAGAAATCAATATCATGATTCGGAGGCATGCCTGGAAGGTCTGAAGGAAATACATCAGCAAACTCTCGAACCACCAACACTGAATCAATCGTCGAAGACTCGGCGGTAGTGTCCCGCATATAAGCAAGATAGGCCAGACAACCCTTCTCGACTATATGTCGAGCCTTAATGAATGAAATAACCCAGATGGCTGCACTAACTGAGGGACCTCTCTACTCCAGCCTAGGCGACTCGGGCATGGCTAAAGTAACTATCTTGGCATGGCAATCTAGGAGGACATGATAAGGAGATATCCAATCCATGCCTAGAATAACCTCAAAATCAACCATATAGAGCAATAAAAGGTCCGCTCTGGTCTCGAACCCATATAAGGTGATCACACAAGACCGATAGATCCGGTCTACCACCACAGAATCGCCCACAGGAGTGGACACATATATAGGAGAACCCAAGGACTCACGAGGAGCATCCAGAAAATGAGCAAATAATGCTGAAACAAAGAATAAGTGGATCCTGGATCAAATAATATTGAAGCCTCTCTACCACATACTGAGATAATACCTGTGATCACGGCGTCTGAGGCCACTGCATCTGATCTGGCCGAAATGGCATAGAATCTAGCTGGAGCACCGGAAGACTGAGCTCCACCGGGGTGAACAGGAGCTGACTGACCTCCCCCTGACTGGCCTCCACCTCTTGGACGACCCCTGCCGACCTGTCCTCCACCTCTAGGTAGCCGGACTACTGGTGCTGGACCCATCGGCTGATAACCCTGTTGCACTGCCTTGCCCCCAAATTTGGGACAATGCCTCCTCATATGACCTGGCTCCCCACACTCGTAACAACTTCCAGGTACCATAGCCTGCTGCCCCGAAGAAGAACCCTGAATGGCCGTAGAGCGATGTGAGCCCTCTGCCATAGCACTGAAGTAGGGGATGAAGGGCCTAAGATTACTAGGATAACCACTGGGTGAACTCTGAATGGCTGGAGGACGGTACGAACGCTCTGGCATGGCGCTGAAATGAGGCCTCGCTGGAACACCTCAGGGAGGTGGTGGAGGTGATGAATATGAAGGCCTGCTGGGCTAACTACTGCTAAACTGGCCTCTGCCCCTAGCTAGGACACCTCTAAATCTCCGGAGAATCTAGCCCTCTTGTCCTGCTGCCCCTGCTCCCTGCTCCTCGACCGATACCCCTCGATCCTGCGAGCTATCTCTACCACGAGCTGATAAGGAGTACCCATCACCACCTCTCGGTCCATGGTGGCCCTAATACCTGAAGGCAACCCAACCACAAATCTCCGCACCCTCTCGGAATTAGTAGGTAGTATCATGAGTGCATGGTGAGACAACTCTGAAAATCTGGCATCATAGTCTGTCACTGACATATGTCCCTGCTCTAGCTGCTCAAACTGATGCCGCAGCTCTTCCCTCTCAGAGGGTGGGATAAATCTATCCAGAAACATCTGCGTGAACTGCTCCCAAGTAACAGGAGGAGAATCTGCTGGCCAACTGAGAATATAGGACTTCCACCACCTGCGAGCTCATCCCTCTAACTGAAAGGTAGTGAAATCCACTCCATGGGACTCCAATATCCTCATGTTATGCAGTCTGTCCCTGCACCTGTCCACAAAATCCTGGGCATCTTCTCCTCGCTCACCTCCGAGGACTGGAGGGTGCAATCGAGTTCATCTATCCAATAACTTTTGCGGATCACCGTCCGCAGCTGGTTTGGGCTCAGGTGCTGCTGCTACAGGCTGAACTCCACCCACGGCCAGTGTACCCAGGGTATGATGTAATGTTGCTGCCTGACCTGTAGCCTGGGCGGTAGGAGTCTGCCCTCCCCCCCGAGATGTGGCAGGATCTGCTGGAAATAAACCAGCCTGGGACATAATGTCCATAAACCGCATCATACGACCCATGATCTCTTGGAAGCGTGACACCGTCATAAAGTCCACTAGAGAAGGATCTGCTGGGGGAACCTCACCCTGCTCCTCTATAGTAGGATCCTCTAGTGGTGGTGCAACTGGAATAGCTCGGGGATGCCCTCGTCCCCTACCTAGGGCCGGTGCTCTCCCCGGCCTCTGCCACGGCCTCGGACAACGGGGGTAGCGGCCCCTCCCGGGTCTGGAGCATCGGATGCACGCGTCCTCACCATCTGTGAGAAAATAAAAGAATGAGATTTAGAAAACCATCAACTGCACGATAGAATAAAAATAAGGAGAGGTTTTCCTAACACCCTATAGCCTCCTGAAGATAAGTACAGACGTCTCTGTACTGATCCGCATGACTCTACTGGATTTTCCCGTGACTTGTGAGACCTACGTGAACCTAGAGCTCTGGTACCATGTTGTCACGACCCAAAATCCTAACTTAGGTCGTGATGGCGCCCAACAACGGGGTCAGGCAAGCCAACACTCAATTTAATAAGGGTTATTTCTTAGTTGATTAAACATTTCAACATATACTAAGTTTTAAAGTTTGAAACATAATCGAAAAGGATAATTAACTAGTTTTAATCAAAAGCGGTCATAAGGAGGCGTGAGCTAATATATACAGACCCGTAATCCATAATAACTACCACGTGTGTGCCAGGAACTAGTGTCACAAGTCCTACGGGCATATTAACAGAATATACAAAAGATATAATATACAGTCCCATTGTCTGAAAGAAATAGACAGAAAATAAGCAAAAGAAACTCCATGGTGTTGCCGAGGATCATCAAGAGAAACAGCTCACCGTGAAGTCAGGTCCAACTATAATCAGAATCGAGCTCCGGTCTAGTAACCAGGTACACCAGCCTCAAAACCTGTATAATTAAGTACAGAAACGTAGCATGAGTAAATAAATAAATATGTACCCAGTGAGTATCCCGTCTAATCTCGAAGAAGCAGTGACGAGAGGTCGACTTGACACTCACTAAGGTCCAACAATATAATTTAACAGAATATGATGAAAACGGTAGGCATGTAAAGGTAGTAAAGCAACAAATATATAAGGCACTGAAATCCAAGTAAATACTGGAAGTAAATAAACAATTACTACTTCATCTCTCCCCAAATATCTGTCAAATCAATATCTATGAATTCAGTAACAATTTATCATGCGCATACGGGATAAGGACAACTGGCCTGAGCCATAAAAATAATCATGTATGTGCACTGCCGAGGGTCGAACGGCCCGAACCATAAGTGCATCCTTGCCATAAAATAGTCATATCTATGCACTGCCGAGGGTCGAGCGGCCCAAACCATAAGTGCATCTTTCAATCCGCCGTGGCGTACGGCCCACTCCCATGAGAGTGGGGGAAATAACACTCCGCTCGCGGAATGTAAATTGCGAAGCGGTCACATGCACATACAATCCACACATTATTCTTTATAAATTACTTTTCAGTGAACAATACCTTTAAATTTCTCAAATTCCATGATCGCAGGGAAACAAGCCGCATGTAACATTAAATCATTAAGCATATAGTTCATTTCAAGTAAAAATACAAGGCATGGTGTAGGCCTAACTACCCGGACATAAAAATAATAGTCGCTACGTACGAACTCTCGTCACTTTATGCGTACGTAACCCCCATGAACATTAGCACACAACCATTTAAATCACCTAGGGGGACAGTTCCCTTTACAAGGTTGGAAAGGAGACTCACCTCGCGTCGAACCTACTCCCCAGGTCAAGAATGCGCCCGAAACTCCTAACTCGTCACTCAAGGACTCGAAACTAGCCAAATGTTACATAAATACATCAATATATGCTCAAAAGTATGGAATTTCCCTATTTAATTAACCAATTTAGCCTACTTTACAATATCTCAAAATACACCCCCGGTCCCACATGCTCGGATTCCGGAAATTTTCGAAGTAAACACTTACCCATAACCTAAGGATCATTAATATATAGTTTTTGTATGATTCCATGGAAAATTTCTTGGAAATTCTCCCATTTTCCATAAAACCTAGGTTTTTAACTCTAACTCATAATTTTCTTCTAATTAGTGTGTTAATCTACCTAATAATCCAAGTATTCAACTTAAATTATAGTAGGAATCACTTACCTCTCAGTTTCTAGGTGAAATCTCCTCTTTGAAAGCTCCCAAAATCGCCACAAGTGAAGAAAAAAATGGCTAAAATGGGACTAAGTCCTGTTTAAAACTAACACTGCCCAACTGCCTCTTGTGTGCGATCGCAGCTGGGGCAGTGCAATCGCAGAAGCCAACGGCAGGACCCCCTTGAAAGTATATTGTGCGATCATACAAGGGGACATGTGAACGCAGAGAACCAAACTGGGCCTGGCCACAAATCACCCCTGTGCGAACTCAGACAGGCCCATGCGATTGGACATGGCATTTCCCCACACACTGCCAACTCCTTCTATGTGATCACATTAATGAACCTGCGATCGCACTGAAGGAAACCAGTCAGTGAAAATCTGGTGTTTTGAATTTAACTCCGAGGGGGACGAAACTCACCCGAGCCCCTCGGGACCCCGTCCAAAGGCACTGGCTGATCTGTATTCATGATACGGACTCGCTCAAATTTTCGGAACGTGAAAAACAACAACGAAACTAAGAATTCTACACCAAAACCAAATTGAATCAAACTTTGAACTTAAAGTTCTAAAATTCGCTTTCAATGCGCCGAACCGACCTATACTACTCGGAATGACACCAAAATTTTCAAGCAAGTCATAAATGACATAACGGAACTATTCTCGGTCTTGAAACTCCATTCGGACCTCGATAACACAAAAACATGTTCCAAACCAAATTTCAAACTTAAGAAAACTCTAATTTTGATATTGGGCGCCGAAACGCTCCCGGGTCATCCAAAATCCATTCCAAACATACGCCCAAGTCTGAAATCATCATACGAAGCTACCGGATTCGTCGAAACTCGATTCCGAGGTCGTTTACTAAAAATGTTGACTGAAGTCAAACTTGGCCAAAAAGACTAATCTTAAGGAACTAAGTGTTCTAATATCGCTCTAAACACTTCCGAATCCCGGACCACCCACCCCCGCAAGTCATAAATCACAATAAGCCGCTATGGGGAGTTTTATTTAGGGGAACGTGATCCGATAATGCAAAAACGACCGGTCGGGTCGTTACAGTATACCCATTTATAATATCCACTTTCTTGATTTACCCCAAAAATTAAAATTATTTCAGGTGTCCAAAAATTTACACTCTATATCTATTAATATGCCAACCCATTTGCAAGGCTGGAAACACGAAGCCTGGAAAATAGTAGTATTCCTAAGATCACGCATATTAAAAAAAAAGAAACTTATTAATTACGGTCACTTCTATTCTTGTAAATCTCCTTTTCAATTGGCAAGTTCTCCATTTTTTTTTCCCGTAATTAAGTTCTCCATTCCAAAAGCATATTCCTAAGTTTCGAATTAGATTCTTTAACAAAAGTTATTAAAATATATTTGTATTCCAATATATCTTGTATTTCAATAGAAGTAACGATATATCTACAGATATTACAATCATGAATTAATTATATTCTAAATTAAAGACTAATATTCTAATCGAACTAACAATAAATTTATAAATATTCCAATACAAAAAGTTATTACAGTATGTATACCAGTATTCTAACCAAACTAACATTACACCTACATCCAATCAAAAATTAATTGTATATACACATACTACTATTCCATTAAAACTAATAGTATACATACAAATATTGGTAAAAGAAAAAAAAAACTAACAATATTCATGCTAACATTTTTTGTATAGAAACTAACAGTATGTTTATAGTATTTCATATGAACTACAATATTCAATTTTAATATATTCGATTTTAAAATATAGTATTCAATTTGCAACTGCAATATTTATTTCAGAAATACAATATTCAATTCAAAACTACAATATTTAATTCAAAATATAATATTCAAATCAAAACTATTTATGGTATTCAAATAAAGCTATAATATCTAATTACCTTAATAGTTCTCAATTAATTTACATAAAAAAGGTTCAAATCACACTATTTTAGGTTCCCATATCTCTTCTAATTAATGACATTAAATATTTGCCTAAAACTAGCCTTTTACCATTTCAAGCACCACCCCATACCCTTTTTAGACCCTTCTAGAAAATCACATAAATTAATATTGGTATTCCTTTTCTTTTTCTTTTTATATAACTTTTTAGAATAATCTCAACCGTCAATCTTTAATCCTAAGGCCAAGATGATTTTAACTATGAAACCCTAGCCATTTCCTCATATCTCTCTTCCTCTCTTTCTCTGTGACGACAGAGTCAAGATTTGGCTTTATCTCCATTTTAAACCAAGCTTTGACCTCCACCACCCAAGACCAGAACCTTGCGTGCCTATTTCGAGCAAAGGAGATCTCTTTTCGCCTTCACTTTTGCTGGTTTGCAGATGCATTACCATTTTTTCGCCCCAAAGCAAATCAAATTCTCACATTGCAGTCGATAATATCTCCATTTTTGGGCACTTTCTGTGGCGTATCTCTGCCATATCAAGAGGTATACGCTAATTTAATTATTTTTTGGTTTTAGCCCTCAGAATTTTCAATTATCTCTCTTTCTTTTTCCTCGAAATGGATCTGCCATGAAAGACCACCCAACGTTCAAATTCGAACGTCCCTTGACTCGATTTTGAACCTAAAAATCCCGCCCAAACTAACCCTAGAGGAACCCTAACTCGTCCCTTTAAATACCAGCCATTAGAGCTTTTTCCGGGGAGGTTCTTGGCCGCCTAAAAATCTACTACTACTACTACTACTACTACTACTACTACTACTACTACTACTACTACTACTACTACTACTACTACTACTACTACTATTGTCTTACATTTACCTCCCTTGAAAATTATTTAGTCTATAAACTAGTTTCACGCAATCAAAACAGAGGTATTTTTTTCTTTCTGGAGTTCGGTACCGCTCGAGGTAGCCGGAGATAATAGTCCTTTTTGACACGCTCCAGTTTCTGCACCACAAAAGGTCAGTAACCTCCAAATTTGTCTTCACGTTCACTACTAAAAATCCGGTAAAAAGCGACCAAACTTTTGCGACCAAAACTGGTCTGTCGGGAAAAGCGACCACAGTTGGTCGCTAAATTGAAGAAAATTATTAAAAAATAATTGTAAATATATTAGCGACCAAGGTTGGTCGCTATTTGGTCACTAATTTGGTCAAAATATTGACCGGACTGGTCAGACCTTCTTGGTCAAAGAAAGAATTTAGCGACCAACTTTGGTCACTAAAGTGGGACCCGGTTATAAAATTTTAATAATTATATTATTATTTTTAAAAAATTATAAAATATTAATAATAAAATTTAAAATTAGCGACCAAAGTTGGTCGCTCTTGAAAGGGGAAGAAAGTAGAGACCAACTTTGATCGCTAATCTGGAACCCAGATATATA
>MDKI01154986.1:0-10165 GCA_005239505.1 Nicotiana paniculata
ACGACTGTCGGAAATCAAGTTTAATTGCCATAAAATGCCAAAATGTAACTTGATCATTTCGAATAGTTGGTTTATGGTTCCTTAGGTCGTGTTTTCTGTCCCGGAATATATCATGCGATCCGGTACCCGCACCATACCAAGGCGTCCGGCCTGGACCATGGATGGCGATAATAGAGGCACGACTAGCGGAATTCCAGTTTAATATCCATAAAATGCTAAAAAATGTAACTTAATCATTTCGAAGCATTGGTTATGGTTCCTTGGGTCGTATTTAATGTCCAGAAAAAATATCATGCGATCTGGTACCGGCTCTGTACCAAAGCGTCTGGCCGGGACTATGGCAGGCGATAATACAGGCATGACTTGCGAAATTCCAGTTTAATTGACATAAAATGATAAAAAATTTAACTTGATCATTTCGAGGAGTTGGTTATGGTTCCTTGGGTCGTATTTAATGTCCCGGAAAAATATCATGTGATCCGGTACTGGCAACGTACCAAGGCATCCGGGCTGGACCATGGTAGGCGATAATACATGCACGACTTGGCGGAATACCAGTTTAATTGCCATAAAATGCCAAAATATGTAACTTGATCATTTCGAAGAGTTGGTTATGGTTCCTTGGGTCGTGTTTGATGTCCCGAAAAAATATCATGCGATCCGGTACCAGCACCATACCAAGGCGTCCAGCCTGGACCATGGATGGCGATAATACATGCACGACTAGCGGAATTCCAGTTTAATATCCATAAAATGCTAAAAATGTAACTTAATAATTTCGAAGCATTGGTTATGGTTCCTTGGTTTGTATTTGATGTCCATAAAAAATATTGTGCGATCTGGTACCGACTCTGTACCAAAGCGGCTGGCCTGGATTATGGCAGGCGATAATATAGGCGTGACTTGCGGAATTCCAGTTTAATTGACATAAAGTTCCAAAAATGTAACTTGATCATATCGAAAGGTAGTTTATGGTTCCTTGGGTCGTATTTGATGTCCCGGACAAATATCATGCGATCTGGTACCGGCTCCGTACCAAGGCCTATGGCCTGGACCATGGCAGGCGATAATACATGCACGTCTGGCGGAATTCCAGTTTAATTGCCATAAAATGCCAAAACATGTAACTTGATCATTTCAAAGGTTTGGTTATGGTTTCGTGGATAGTATTTGATGTCTCGGACAAATATCATGAGATCCGGTACTGGCTCCGTACCAAGGTTAGACCGTGGCAGGCGATAATACAGGCACTTCTGGCAGAATGCCAGTTTAATTGCCATAAAATTCAAAAAAATGTAACTTGATCATTTAGAAGCGTTAGTTATGGTTACTTGGGCCGTATTTGATGTCCCGGACAAATATCATGCTATCTGATATTGCCTCCGTACCAAGGCGTCCGGCCTGGACCATGGCAGGCGATAATACAGGCACGACTGGCGGAATTCCAGTTTAATTGCCATAAAATGCCAAAAAATGTAACTTGATAATTTCGAAGCGTTGGTTATGGTTCCCTGGGTCGTATTTGATGTCCTGTAAAAAAATAATGCGATCCGGTACCAGCTCCGTACCAAGCCGTCCGGCCTGGACCATGGCAGGCGATAATACAGGCACAACTGGCGGAATTCCAATTTAATTGCCATAAACTGCCAAAAATGTACCTTGATCATTTCGAAGAGTTGGTTATGGTTCCTTGGGTTGTATTTGATGTCCCAAAAAAATATCATGCGGTCCGTTACCGGTTCTGTACCGAGGCCTATGGCCTGGACCATGGCAGGCGATAATACAAGCACTTCTGGCAGAATGCCAGTTTAGTTGCCATAAGATGCCAAAAAATGTAACTTCATCATTGAGAAGTGTTAGTTATGGTTACTTGGACCGTATTTGATGTCCCGTACAAATATCATGCTATCCGATACCGGCTCCATACCAAGGCGTCTGGCCTGGACCATGGCAGGCGATAATACAAGCACTTCTGGCAGAATGCCAGTTTAGTTGCCATAAGATGCCAAAAAATGTAACTTGATCATTTCGAAGCGTTGTTTATGGTTCCTTGGGTCGTATATGATGTCCTAGAAAAATATCATACGATCCGGTAATGGCTCCGTACCAAGGCGTTCGTCCTGGACCATGGCAGGCCATAATACACGCATGATTGGCGGAATTCCAGTTTAATTGCCATAAAATGCCAAGAAATGTAACTTGATCATAGAAGCGTTGGTTATGGTTCCTTGGGTCGTATTAGATGTCCCGGACAAATATCATACGATCCGGTACCGGCCCCGTGTCAAGGCGTCCGGCCTAGTCCATGGCTGGCGATAATACATGCACGACTTGCGGAATTCTAGTTTAATTGACATAAAATGCCAAAAAATGTAACTTGATCATTTCGAGGCGTTGGATATGGTTCCTTGGGTCGTATTTGATGTCCCAAAAATAAATCATGGGATCTGGTACCGGCTCCATACCAAGTCGTCCGTCCTAGACTATGGCAGACGATAATACAGGCACGACTTGCGGAATTCCAATTTAATTGACATAAAACGCCAAAAATGTAACTTGATAATTTCGAAGCATTGGTTATGGTTCCTTGGGTTGTATTTGATGTCCCGGAAAAATATCATGCGATCCAGTACCTGTTCCGTACCAAGGCCTATGGCATGGACCATGGCAGGCGGTAATACAGGCACTTCTGCCAGAATGCCAGTTTAATTGCCATAAGATGCCAAAAAATGTAACTTGATAATTTAGAAGCGTTAGTTATGGTTACTTGGGATGTATTTGATGTCCCGTAAAAATATCATGCTATCCGATACCGGCTCCGTACCAAGGCGTCTCGCCTGGACCATGGCAGACGATAATACATGCACGACTGGCGGAATTCCAGTTTATTTACCAAAAAATGTAACTTGATCATTTCGAAGCGTTGTTTATGGTTCCTTGGGTCGTATTAGATGTCCCAGACAAATATCATACGATCCGGTACCGGCTCTGTGCCAAGGCGTCCGGCCTAGTCCATGGCAGGCGATAATACATGCACGACTTGCGGAATTCCAGTTTAATTGACATAAAATGCAAAAAAATTTAACTTGATCATTTCGAAGCGATGGTTATGGTTCCTAGGGTCGTATTTGATTTCCCGAAAAAATATCATGTGATCTGGTACCGGCTCCATACCAAGGCGTCTGGCCTGGACCATGGTAGGCGATCATACAAGCACGACTTGCGGAATTCCAGTTAATTGCCATAAAATGCCAAAAAATAAAACTTAATCATTTCAAGCGTTGGTTATGGTTCCTTGGGTCGTATTTGATGTCCCGAACAAATATCATGCGATCCGGTACCGGCTCCGTACCAAGGCATCCGGCCTGGACCATGGCAGGCGATAATACAGGCACGACTAGCGCAATTCAAGTTTAATTGCCATAAAGTGCCAAAAATGTAACTTAATCATTTCGAAGCGTTTGTTAGGGTTCCTTGGGTATTATTTGATTTCTCGGACAAATATCATGCGATCCGGTACCGGCTCCGTACCAAGGCATCCGGCCTGGACCATGGCAGACGACAATACAGGCACGACTGGCGGAATTCCAGTTTAATTGTTATAAAATGCCAAAACATGTAACTTGATCATTTCGAAGCGTTGGTTATAGTTCCTTGTGTCGTATTTGATGTCCTGAACAAATATCATATGGTCCGGTACCGGCTTTGTACCGAGGCGTCCGGCCTGGACTATGGCAGGCGATAATACATGCACGAGTTGCGGAATTCCAGTTTAATTGAAATAAAATGCCAAAAAATGTAACTTGATCATTTTGAAGCGTTGGTTATGGTTCCATGGGTCGTATTTGCTATCCCGGATAAATATCATGTGATCCGGTACCGGCTCCGTACCAAGGCGTCCGGCCTTGACCATGCCAGGCGATAATACAGGCACGACTAACGGAATTCCAGTTTAATTGCCATAAACTGGAAAAACATGTAAATCGATCATTTCGAAGCGTTGGTTATGGTTCCTAAAGTCGTATTTGATGTCCGGAAAAATATCATGCAATCCGGTATCGGCTCCATACCAAGGCGTCCGGCCTGGAGCATGGCAAGCGATAATACAGGTATGACTAGCGAAATTCTAGTTTGATTGCCATAAAATTCCAAAAAGTGTAACTTGATCATTTCGAAGATTTGGTTATGGTTCCTTGGGTCGTATTTGACTTCCTGGAGAAATATCATGCGAACCAGTACCGGATCCGTACCAAGGTGTCCGACCTGGACCATGGCAGGCGATAATACAGGCACGACTAGCGGAAATCCAGTTTAATTGCCATAAAATGCCAAAAAATGTAACTTGATCATTTTGAAGCGTTGGTTATGGTTCCATGGGTCATATTTGCTGTCCCGGATAAATATCCTGTGATCCGATACCGGCTCCGTACCAAGGCGTCCGGCCTGGACCATGGCAGGCGATAATACGGGCAGGACTGGCAGAATTCCAGTTTAATTGCCATAAAATGCCAAAAATGTAACTTGATCATTTCGAAGCGTTGGTTATGGTTCCTTCGGTCGTAATTGATATCCCGAAAAAAAATCATGTGATCCGGTACCGGCTCCGTACCAAGGCCTCTGGCCTGGACCATGGCAGGCGATAATACAGAAACGACTGGCGGAATTCCAATTTAATTGCCATAAAATGCCAAAAAATGTAACTTGATCATTTCGAAGCGTAGGTTATGGTTCCTTCAGTCGTATTTGATGTCCCGAAAAAATATCATGTGATCCGGTACCGACTCCGTACCAAGGCCTTGGCCTGGACCATGGCAGGCAATAATACAGGAACGACTGGCGGAATTCCAATTTAATTGCCATAAAATGCCAAAAAATTTAGTTGATCATTTCGAAGCGTTGGTTATGGTTCCTTGGGTTGTATTTAATGTCCCGAAAGAATATCTTGCAATCGGGTACCGGCTCCGTACCAAGGCGTCCGGCCTGGACCATGGCCGGCGATAATACAGGTACAACGAGCGGAATTCCAATTTAATTGCCATAAAATGCCAAAAATGTAAATTGATCATTTCGAAGTGTTGGTTATGGTTCCTTGGGTAATATTTGATGTCCCAAAAAAATATCATGTGATCCGGTACCAGATCCATACCAAGGCGTCCTGCCTGGACCATGGCAGGCAATAATATAAGCACGACTAGCAAAATTCCATTTTAATTGCCATAAAATGCAAAAAGAATGTAACTTCATAATTTCGAAGCATTAGGTATTGTTCCTTGGGTCGTATTTGATGTCCCGGACAAATATCATGTGATCTGGTACCGGCTCCCTACCAAGGGGTCCGTCCTGGACCATAGTAGGGAATAATATAGGCAAGACTGGCGTAATTCCATTTTAATCGCCATAAAATGCCAAAAAATGTAACTTGATCATTTCGAAGCGTTGGTTATGGTTCCTTGGGTCGTATTTGGTGTCCCGAAAAAATATCATGCAATCCGGTACCGGCACCGTACCAAGGCGTCCTGCCTGGAGCATGGCAGGCGATAATATAGGCACGACTAGCGAATTTCCAGTTTAATTGCCATAAAATGCCAAAAAATGTAACTTGATCATTTCAAAGCGTTGGTTATGGTTTCGTGGGTTGTATTTGATGTCCCGGACAAATATCATGCGATCCAGTATCGGCTCCGTACCAAGGCGCCCGTCCTAGACCATGGCAGGTGATAATACAAGCACTTCTGGCAGAATGCCAGTTTAATTGCCATAAAATGCCAAAAAATGTAACCTGAACATTTCGAAGCGTTAGTTATGGTTACTTGGGCCGTATTTGATGTCCCAGACAAATATCATGTTACCCGATACCGGCTCCCTACCATGGCGTCCGGCCTGGACCATGGCAGGCGATAATACAGGCACGACTGGTGGAATTCCAGTTTAATTGCAAAAAAATGTAACTTGATCATTTCGAAGCATTGGTTATGGTTCCTTGGGTCGCATTTGATGTCCCGAAAAAATATCATGTGATCCGTTAACGGCTTCGTACCAAGGCGTCCGGCCTGGACTATGGCAGGCGATAATACATGCACGACTTGCGGAATTCCATTTTAATTTACATGCAATGCCAAAAAATGTAACTTGAACATTTCGAAGCGTTGGTTATGGTTCCTTGGGTCGTATTTGATGTCCTGGAAAAATATCATGAGATCCGGTATCGGCTCTGTACCAAGGCCTCCGGCCAGGACCATGGCAGGCGATAATACGGGAACGACTAACGAAATTCCAGTTTAATTGCCATAAAATGCCAAAAATGTAACTTGATAATTTCGAAGCGTTGGTTATGGTTCCTTGGGTCGTATTTGATGTCCCGAAAAAATATCATGCGATCCGGTACCGGCTCCGTACCAAGGGCTCCAGCCTGGACCATGGCAGGCGATAATACAGGCACCACTGGCGGAATTCCAATATAATGTCCATAATATTCCAAAAATGTAACTTGATCATTTCGAAGTGTTGGTTATGGTTCCTTGGGTCATATTTAATGTACCGGACAAATATCATGTGATCCGGTACCGGCTTCGTACCAAGGCGTTCAGCCTGGACCATGGCAGGCGATAATACAGGCACGACTGGCGCAATTCCAGTTTAATTGCCACAAAATGCCAAAAAATGTAACTTGATCATTTCGAAGCGTTTGTTATGGTCCTTCGGTTTAATTTGATATCCCGGACAAATATCATGCAATTCGGTACCGGCTCCATACCAAGGCGTCCGGCCTGGACAATGGCAGGCGATAATACATGCACGACTTACGGAATTCCAGTTTAATTGCCATAAAATGCCAAAAATGTAACTTGATCATTTCGAAGAGTTGGTTATGGTTCCTTGGGTTGTATTTGATCTCCCGAAAAAATATCATGCGATCCGGTACCTGCTCCACACCAAGGCGTTCGGCCTGGACCATGGATGGCGATAATACAAGCACGACTTGCGGAATTCTAGTTTAATTGCCATAAAATGCCCAAAAATGTAACTTGATCATTTTGAAGCATTGGCAATGGTTCCTTGGGTCGTATTTGATGTCCTGAAAAAATATCATGCGCTCCAGTACCGGCTTTGTACCGAGGCGTCCGGCCTGGACTATGGCAGGCGATAATACATGCACGACTTGCGGAATTCCAGTTTAATATAAAAAAAATGGCAAAAAATGTAACTTGGTCATTTCGAAGCGTTGTTTATGGTTCCTTGGGTCGTATTTGATGTCCCGGAAAAATATCATGTGATCCGGTACAGGCTCCGTACTAAGGCCTCCGGCCTGGACCATGGCAGGCGATAATACGGGTACGACTGGCGAAATTCCAGTTTAATTGCCATAAAATGCCAATAATGTAACTTGATCATTTTGAAGCGTTGGTTATGGTTCCTTGGGTCGTATGTGATGTCCCGAAAAAATATCATGTGATCCGGTACCGGCTCCGCACCAAGGCATTTGGCCTGGACCATGGCAGGCGATAATGCAGGCACGACTGGCAGAATTCCAATTTAATTGCCATAAAATGCCAAAAAATGTAACATGATCATTTCGTAGTGTTTTTTATGGTTCCTTGGGTCATATTTGATGTCCCGAAAAAATATCATGCGATCCGGTACCGACTCCGTACCAAGGCGTCCGGCCTGGAACATGGCAGACGATAATACATGCACGACTGGCGGAATTCCAGTTTAATTGCCATAAAATGCCAAAACATGTAACTTGATCATTTCGAAGCGTTGGTTATGGTTCCTTGGATCGTATTTGATGTCCCGAAGATATATCATGTGATCTGACACCGGCTTTGTACCAAGGCGTCCGGCCTGGACTATGGCAGGCGATAATACATGCAGGACTTGCGGAATTCCAGTTTAATTGCAATAAAATGCCAAAAAATGTAGTTTGATCTTTTCGAAGCGGTTGGTTATGGTTCCGTGGGTCTTATTTGATGTCCTGGACAAATATCATGTGATCCAGTACCGGCTCCGTACCAAGGCGTCCGGCCAGGACAATGAAAGACGATAATACATGCACGACTTGCAGAATTCCAGTGTAATTGCCATAAAATGCCAAAAACGTAACTTGATCATTTCGAAGTGTTGGTTATGGTTCCTTGGGTTGTATTTGATCTCCCGAAAAAATATCATGCGATCCGGTACCTGCTCCACACCAAGGCGTCCGGCCTGGACCATGGATGGCGATAATACAAGCACGACTTGCGGAATTCTAGTTTAATAGCCATAAAATGCCGAAAAATGTAACTTGATTATTTCGAAGCATTGTCTATGGTTCCTTGGGTCGTATTTGATGTCCCGAAAAAATATCATGTGATCCGGTACCGGCTCTGCACCAAGGCATCTGGCCTGGACCATGGCAGGCGATAATGCAGGCACGACTGGCGGAATTCCAATTTAATTGCCATAAAATGCCAAAAAATGTAACATGATCATTTCGAAGTGTTTTTATGGTTCCTTGGGTCATATTTGTTGTCCCGAACAAATATCATGCGATCTGGTACTGACTCCGTACCAAGGCGTCTGGCCTAGACCACGGCAGGCGATAATACATGCACGACGTGCGGAATTCCAATTTAATTGCCATAAAATGCCAAAATATGTAACTTGATCATTTTGAAGCGTTGGTTATGGTTCTTTGGATTGTATTTGATGTCCCGAAAAAATACCATGTGATCTGATACCGGCTTTGTACCAAGGCGTCCGGCCTGGACTATGGCAGGCGATAATACATGCACGACTTGCGGAATTCCAGTTTAATTGACATAAAATGCCAAAAAATGTAACTTGATCATTTCGAAGCGTTAGTTATGGTTACTTGGGTCGTATTTGATGTCCCAGTCAAATGTCATGTGATCCGGTACCGGCTCCGTACCAAGGTCTCCGGCCTGGACCATGGCAGGCGATAATACTGGTAAGACTGGCGAAATTCCAGTTTAATTTCCATAAAATGCCAAAAATGTAACTTGATCATTTCGAAGTGTTGGTTATGGTTGTTTGGGTCGTATTTGATGTCCCGAAAAAATATCATGCAATCCGGTACCGGCTCCGCACGAAAGCCTCTGGCCTGGACCATGGCAGGCGATAATACAGGCACGACTGGCGGAATTCCAATTTAATTGCCGTAAAATTCAAAAAATAGTAACTTGATCATTTCGAAGTGTTGGTTATGGTTCCTTGGGTCGTATTTAATCTCCCGGACAACTATCATGCGATCCGGTACCGGTTCCGTACCAAGGCGTCCGGCCTGGACCATGGCAGGCGATAATACAGGCACGAGTAGCGCAATTCAAGTTTAATTGCCATAAAGTGCCAAAAAATGTAACTTAATCATTTCGAAGCGTTTGTTAGGGTTCCTTGGGTATTATTTGATTTCCCGGACAAATATCATGTGATCCGGTACCGGCTCCGTACCAAGGCATCCGGCCTGGACCATGGCAGACGATAATACAGGCACGACTGGCGGAATTCCAGTTTAATTGTTATAAAATACCAAAACATATAACTTGATCTTTTCGAAGTGTTGGTTATAGTTCCTTGTGTCGTATTTGATGTCCTGAACAAATATCATATGATCTGGTACCGGCTTTGTACCGAGGCGTCCGGCCTGGACTATGGCAGGCGATAATACATGCACGACTTGCATAATTCAAGTTTAATTGAAATAAAATGCAAAAAAATGTAACTTGGTCATTTCGAAGCGTTGGTTATGGTTCCTTGGGTCGTATTTGATGTCCAAAAAAAATATCATGTCATCCGGTACAGGCTCCGTACTAAGGCCTCCGGCCTGGACCATGGCAGGCGATAATACGGGTACGACTGGCGAAATTCCAGTTTAATTGCCATAAAATGCCAAAAATGTAACTTGATCATTTCGAAGCGTTGGTTATAGTTCCTTGGGTCGTATTTGATGTCCCGAGAAAATATCATGCGATCCGGTACCGGCTCCGCACCAAGGCATCTGGCCTGGACCATGGAAGGCGATAATGCAGGCACGATTGGCGGAATTCCAATTTAATTGCCATAAAATTCCAAAAAAAGTAACTTGATTATTTAGAAGTGTTCTTTATGGTTCCTTGGGTCGTGTTTAATCTCCCGGACAAATATCATGCGATCCGGTACCGGCTCC